>JAPYYZ010001552.1:25165-43501 GCA_030522705.1 Eretmocerus eremicus | reverse complement strand
TTGGGCGACGAGTCTCGACGTTTTCTACCTCATTGAGCCGAGTTGGGGACTGGAGTGGACCGGAGGCTGCATGGTGGGTGGCTGTGGGGTGCAATTTTTTTTTGTGGTAAATGGTTGTGGGGGTACGTACCACCAGGTAATGGGGTTGGATCCGGTCGCGAAGGCAATTCGTGATGGGAAACGAGGAGGTGCGCCAGAGGTCTGTGGAGGGTAGCAGCGCTCAGCGTTTTTGAGAACGTTGAAAATCGATTCATGGCCAGTAAATCGTTGGCGCCGAAAATTAATGCGACGATTAGTTCTATTGAAGAGGATTAAAGGCCTGCAAAGTTACTTCAGAAGGATCGTTTATGAATGTCATGGGATGGTAAGTGCGGAATCAGACTCGTTAGCTCAATCTACGAGCATTGGTAATTCTGAACCTCGATTGGTGGAATCAATTGAGGTCCAGAATTATTGCGTGCAAGCTTTGATGAACCGGTTCCCACCCCTGGTAGAAGATGGAGATAGAACTGGCCAGAAATCGTCTACATATGGATATCTTTTGACCATCTCACATTCGCTTTCCTAACAGGGACTCTGCCTGATGAAAATGATTCATTTTAAATGACGCAGAGATTTGAGACACTGTAAGTGAACCATTAGGAATGATTTTTTAGAAATGACACACCAAGAGGAACTAAAAAAATGTTCAAAGATCCATGCATTGCATTGAGTTTTCAAATTGGCATCCGAGCATGTAGCTAGTTCTTTCAATCAGATTTTTCTGATGAGTCATACTCTAATGATACGTGTCTCAAATGAATAATTTCTAATATCTCAAATCTCTGTATCTCAAATCTCTGAGTTATTATGAATGAATCATTTTTTTGAAGCAGAGCATCGCGGTGTGGTCTCATGAATATCGTCGATCACAACCCAAAAAATGTAGCACAGACAGTGAGAAAGCAAAATGTTGAGTCTCAATTGTCGACATTGAGATAGGTCGAAAACAACCCTTTCGGTGAATTTGATGAATTTGATTTGCTCAATGCACTAAAGGAAAAAGAAAGATGAACAGTATTTTCGAGTACAATACATTGTATTCTTTCTCTTCTGTCAAAATTAGACCGTTTCCGAATTTGAAAACGTCTGAACTTGTGTGGAGTATTCAACAAAAGGAATGAAAAGATGTAGCTATCTCCCTTCTGATCATAAAATTTCAACGAACTTCCTGTAATTGTTTTTTAGCAAGAAATGTGGATAAAGTGTGACAAAAATGACATTGAAGAACTTGATAGTCCCTTTTTAATGTCCATGGCACTCGTTCAAATTGGTAAAAATCGAGCCCAACTCGGCTAAGTTCAGCAAGTTGCACCCAATTGCCACTAATTCTCACTGGTTGCGGCGGAGAGGAGCGGATGATCGATTCTCTCTTTCCCAAGACTTTCTTACATAATCTTAATGAAAAAAAGAATTGATAACGGGTATGAAATATTGATGATGACAGGGTTTCTAGAGTTTGAGCACTGTAGCGACAGAGTCAGTCAGCTCAACGACCTTCATGCCGTTGATAAAAACGTTTTGACAAAAGTAATTCAAATGACGGTAAAGTGGGCGAAATGAGAGCAAATTTTTAATGCAGTTTGATACCAAAGCAGTTCGGAGAAAGAAAGCTTGTTCTCCTGTAAATAATCCAAACGAATGTACAACGTGAACTGGAGTCTTATGCAAATTACATAGTTTACGCTCGGAGCAATAAAACACTACACTTACGCAGTATACTAAATGATATCGATCCACTCACGCGACGATATCTCTTGCGGGAAATATTGTAATTCATGTGAACCGTGAAGTGCGTCAGAAAAAATTCAAGTAACGTGATCAGACGGTGGCTGGAGCAGTTTCGAGCAGAATTTTTATCCAACTTCTCTATTTTATATTAGTAGCTCGTTAAATATTAGCGAAGTATTAACCTTTTATCACAATCAATCGTATGGTATGAATCTTGCATAACTTCCTAATTTAATTGTAATAAGTATCATCAAAACTTCATGAAAAAACTTGGAATTTGACTGTAGTTGTGATGAGGATGATGTGGGAAAGCCACAATGGTACTATAAATAACGAAGAATTTTCGTTTAGATTAGGACAAAACTCATCTTATGAAATCGTAGCTACGATCGCCAGTTCTGCGTTGCTTCAAGAGCAGAAAGTTCTGAGTAAATTCTCGTCACTGTGCAAATTTCATTCAAAAACAAAAAACCTGGCAAAATTTAACTTTGTTGTTAAAAAACCCCTATATATTCTCCCTTTTCGCGCACTTTACTTCATGGAATTTTCTGACTTCAAAAGCGGGGAAAAGATGGAATCCTCTTGGGAATGTTTGGCGAATTATGAAAATCGACCAGAATTCGAAAAATAAGACCATCTACCAATGAATGCCTAAGGAACTACCGAGATCGAATCAAACGTAACGATGTTGCATGGCGTGTACCACTCGATTTCACATAAATTTTCTCGATATACTGTGTGCAAACGTTGACTTGACGCGCGGGCGATCGACTTTCTTTCGCACAGTACGTCAAATAAAAACATTCGATACTTGCGCGGAGAGGTTTCCGCTGTCTCGTGATGGTTCCAACCCTCGCCTTTGGCTCGGGCCTAAAATAATCACTGGGAATGCGGAAACCGATGACTCCGCACTCGTATCAAAAAATAATATTTCGAATGACTCTACTGCTACCAAGGTTGAATTCGTTATATATTTCATGGTGGAAGGATGGTCAAGTGATTATCATGTCAGTAATACTGTTACGATGATTTCCAGGACCGTTTTTCATTCAAAGCTTTTCTTTCGTAAACTCAAAAAGCCACATGAACCGTATAACACTTATCCTGTAATCACGATTGAAATAAGCATTAATTAAACTTCAATATCGGTATGAAGTGCCTCGATGCTTTTGACTAGATGCCCTTACGATACTCGCACAAGTCTCACACTCCCTCGAAAACCTCACTCTTCGAAGTAACTCGCACTCGAGCACTGCCTCCAAAGATGCGTATCCCTCAACCGATCGCACTACTTCTCAAAGTCACCCATCACAAAAAAACTGCTTGCACGATCCTCCAACTTCCTCCACCAAAAACTTCCACCGAATCCTACCGAAAAATCGGCGCACCTCTTCCGCACCTCCGTCGCCGATCGCACCGATCTCATCGATTAAAACCCCTCAGACGACGTACACCAAACTCCACACTTGAAATTTTGAGTGAATACCTCTGACGAAGCAGCCAAAAATCCGTTCTCCAGCAAAGCAGGTCCCGACACTCGGTCTACGGAGTATCGGCAGCGGGAGACTGCGGAGCTTCGGAAGCTCTCACCGGAGCCGAAACAAGGCTAGTGGGTAGAGAGAAGCCTTTAGAGCGGTTACGCTTGGGGCGGCTGCTCGACAATGTGCGGAGGCAAGGTCCTGTCGGCCAATCGCGGCCTCCTAACCGAGCTCAAGCCAAGCCCCTACCTCCCCCCAACCACCCCCTATCCGAGCTGTATGCAAATCCGCGCGAGAACTGCGCCCCGCACGCGATCCTGGCATTTACATTTTTCTATACGCTCTATAGGTGTATAGGCAACTCGCCTTCGCTCGTTCCTTGTACTTACGACAAAAGGTGTATTCGACGAAGCTGCTCGTTCTCTCTTTGGCTAGCCTCCTTTTTTCGTGAGACTTTGAATTTTGCGGATCGCTTGGCAGGATAAGTGAGAGAATTTTTTTGGTTGGTGTTTTTGGGTAGTTGGTGAAGAGGTCGTTGAGAGATTTGATGACTCAAACTTGTGGCGGAGGTTCTGAGATGGATTGCTGATTGGCAATGTGTGCAACTCATTGGGATTTTGAGAGCAAAATTGTACGATTGAGAGGTAGTGCTTCAAATCTTGAGAGTGGACAGTTTTGCCCTATCAGGTATGTGTAGGCAAGCATATGTTTGAGAAAACATAAGAGTTGATCACATTTAGAGTCAGTTTATTAAGTTTCAAGAATCGCTCAACACAACAACCAAGTTTCATTGAGGATCCATCAATTTCAGGAGCCAAAGACATTTACTTCTGGGAATAAATACAGATGCTCAAGAGAATTCGTGATGAAATGCTGCATGATTTTTGATGAACATATCAACTCTTATCGGCCTACTTAGTATATTCAGAGGATCATGTATAGTATTTTAGTATAGTGATTGATGATTTTAGAGCGAAAATTGATCGATTGCGATACAGATTTCTCAATCCGCGTGTCTCAAAGGCCATATTTTTCAAAATATATTCTCTCGATTCTATCAATCTCCAAACAAAAAATTTGTAGCTGTTCGACCATTCCTTTAGATATTGGGTGTGGTGCCGGTTCTCTGGATTTGAGAATTCCCAGCATCCAAGTTGGTTATTCAAACAAGTCCGACTCGAAATTGCGACCTTGATTATACTAATGAGTATGTATTTGAAGTCGATATCGGTAGTAGGGCGAGAACGTCAATTTTGAGTCTCCTAGGTGGTACACCAATGTTGTAAATTTTCAAACTCCGTTGTTTTTCATCCCTATATGGGACTATTTCTGAAAATGCAAACATCATCTATCTGTAATATTTATCGTCCGAATGGCCTCTTTCTCATTGAAATCAATTTAACCATCTGCTATAGCACTCCTAAAATTTAAATATAATTTTGCTTTTCTGTAGTTGGATTTATTTCGTATTGTGAAGTAAAATTATAATTTTCATCTAAAATCATTTCAATATTCATTTTAAAGTTTTTGGTCAAGCCTTCCGCTTTGTCTTTTTTTCCTCGGGCTCATTCACACCCAAAATCACTCGAGTTTCTATTTGGTGACCTTTTTCCCCTCATCGATAGAATTGTCCGAGCTTTTCCCACTCAAAGATCCAGCCTATAGTTTACGTTCTTTGAAGTTGGAGTAAACCACTGAAATATTGGAATCAGGACGAATAACGCGAACAATCCAAGTTGAGATCATTCGCTGGCACAGTTTCATCACGCAGAGGACTTGTCGAGTAGTGACGAAAACACAGTAAAATATGAGCAACTTGAATTGAACATCTGAAAATGAAAACTGTTGTACAAAGTGTCATGGGTTCCGAAAAATGCATGCAAATGCGATAGAAACATAATATGTAAAAACTAACCGAACAAAGAGTTTTCATGTTCAAAATGAGGAGACCTGCTCCAGTCAACTGGCAAGTTTGTTGACTCCTTAACATTAGAAGAAGAGTAATCTTCTTCATCCTCTGCGATGAATAGTACCACTCCGTATCATAGCTGTTCCATATGAAAAATCACGATGGAATGGATCGCTCATTGAGATATTCTACGCTATTATAAACGACATCTCATGTTGCTCCAAATTTTCAGAGGAAATAGAGGATGTCTCGCGAATCACGACATCGAAAATATGCCGCGGTAGTTATCACTCCTTTATTGGCACCATTAGTTTTTGAAAATAATCCAAATTTCCACAAATCAAGTCACTTATTGCATTCAAAAGGAATACGCCAGGATCTCAGAAATAAATATCTCGAGTGAAAATATAGCTCCTGGACTGAAAATTATCGCTCGTTGGCATCATGCATTCTTCATTAATTAAATGCAACATAATGCTATTGCACTTGAGGCAGACGTTATATGAGTTGATCTGGAAATCTACAATGCTAAGCAATGCCCATTTCTCAGGAACAGAATGGAAATCATATTTCGAAATGTTTGCTGCACGATCCAATCCGAACATTCAATGGACCATTGAATGATCTAAGCATGAGCGTTCGATTCCATCCACGCAAGAGACGATCGGATAACTTGCGTGGAAATTATGGCAGCTGGAAATCTGGAATCTCTAGAAAATCGTTGAATATACAGTCGCGAGATGGGGATCATATTTCCAAGTGTTTGCACGATCCGATTGAGGGATCCAGCGATCCAACGGATGCTCAAAAGATAAGCTTTCAATTAAGCCTACAGAGTACAGAAAATATCAGGTCTGGAAATTTGGATTCTTCAGAGAATCGCTGATTTCACAGCCGCGATGGGAATCATATTTACAATTGTGTTTGCACGATCCGATCGGGAGGTCCGACGGTTCATTGGATGCTCTGAGCGTTAGCTTTTGATTCCACCGTCACTTGATACGGTCGAATGATTGGGGCGAATTTTGTGGGCCTGAGAATCTACGGTCTTGAAAAGTGTCCATTCCACATAAACAAAAAAGAAATCATATTTCAGAGTGTTCGCACGATTTATTCGAGAGATCCAATGGTTCGATGGATAGTCCAAAGATGATCCTTTGATTACGCCCACGCCCGATACGGTCGGATGAAATGCGCGGAAATGGTGATGACTAAAAATCTGGAATTATCAGCAAATCGTTAAATTTACAGATGGGAGAAGGGAACCATACTCTAAAAGGTTTGCTTGATCCAATTGAGGGATCCAATGGGTCAATGGATGCTCCAAAGATGCGCTTTCGATTACGCTCACGCTCGATACGGTCGGATGATTTGCGCGGAAAGAATGATGGCTGAAAATTTGGAATCATAGCAGAAAATCGTTGAGTTCACAGACGGGAGATGAGAATCATACTTCAAAGTGTTTGCATGACCTCATGGAGGGGTTCAATGGCCCATTGAAAGCTCTAGGCATGAGCTTTCGATCACGCCGACGCTCGATACGGTCTGATGATTGGGGTGAATATTATAAGCCAGAGAATCTACGACTTTCAGCAGTGTCCATCCTAAGTAAACTCGATGGAAATTATGTTATAAAGTGTTTGCACGATCCGATTGAAGGACCCAGTGGTCCAATGCATTCAGCAAAGACGAGTTCCCGATTACGCTCACGGTCAATACGGTCAGATGATTTGCGCGGGAACAATGATGACTGAAAATCTGGATCATCAGCAAATCATTGATTTCATAGACGCGAGATGAAAATCATACTTCAAAGTATTTGCACGGTCCGATCGGCGGGTCCAATGTTCTATCGAATGCTCCAAGCATGAGATTCCGTTTATATCCCCGCTTGATACAGTCGGATGATTGGGTTGAATTTCATGGATCTGAGTATCTACGATCTTGAGCATTGGCCATTTGACAGGAACAGAATAGGAATCATATTCCAAAAGGTTTGCACAATCCGATCGGGAGATCCAATGGCCGATTGAATGGTCCGGAGAAGACTCGGGAGAAGAGCTTCCAATCACGCTCTTGCTCGATCCAGTGATATGATTTCGACGGAATTGAAGCGCTTGAGAATCTACCATCTTCAACAGTGTCCTTTACACAGAAACAGAAAATAGATCATATTTCAGAGAGTTCGCACGATCCAATCAAAAGACCCAAGAGTCCAATGGATATTCTAAAGATGAGCTTTCGATTACGCCTACGCTCGATACGGTCGGATGAAGCGTGCGGAATTACGATTTCAGGCAGCGTCCATATCATGGAAACTATCTGAAAGACATACTTCAAAGTATTTGGACGATCCGATCGAGTGATATATGATTCGGAAATATTATTATGTTCCTGTTCCTGTGGAATCAGCACTGTTTGACATGAATTTTTCCACATGTTTTTCATCTCACCTTCGTATGAAGATCTTCCATCAAAAATCCTTTCGATGCATCCTCGCAACCATACGAGGTTCGGAGGGTGCGCATGTCGAAGTGAAGTGATCTATCTCGATATGTGTCAAATCCAGCAAATTAGTTGAGAAAAATCGGAAAATTAGTCGATATAATTTGACTCGCAAAGGCTGAGCATTTACATCTCATGATTTCAACATTGTTTGAAATACCAAGTTACCAGGTCCATAGATCCTGCAAAAATTATCCGGCCGTATCGAGCGTGGGTGTAATCGGAAGATCAGCTTTGGATCATGCATTGGTCCATCGGACAGCTCTGTCGGATCGTGCGAAACCTATGAGATATGATTCCCATTCCGAATATGTGGAATCAACAAGGTCTCAGATTTCCAGCCTCCATGAATTCCGCCCAGATAATTCGATCGGACCAGGCGTGGGTGTATTTATAAGTCTTTTTCAAAACACTCAATGGACCATCAGATTCCCGATTACATCATGCAAACGCTATGGAATACGAGTCCATACTGCCTCTGTGAAATGAAGACTGGTCTAGATTCTGGATTTTCAAGGCCATGAACTCCGCTCAAGTCATCCGAGCGTATCGAGTGAGGGTGTAATCGAAAGCTCATGATAAGAGCACGAAACGGATCGTTCAACAACGCGATTGGATCGTGCGAATACTTTGAAATACGAAGCTCATGATAAGAGCACGAAACGGATCGTTGAACAACGCGATTGGATCGTGCAAATACTTTGAAATACGACTTCCATCTCGCGCCTGTGAGTTCAACAATTTGCTGAAGTTTCAAGATTGTTAGCCACCATTATTCCCAAGCAAATCATCCGACCGTAGCGAGCGTGGGCTTGATCGAAAGCTCATTTTTGGAGCATTCATTGGACCATTGGATCCGTCGATCGGATCATGCAAACAGTTTGAACCATGGTTTCCGTTTTGCCTCTGTAAAATCAACACTGCTCAAGATCGTAGATTCTCTGGCCCATGAAATGTGTCCCTATCATCCGACCGTATCAAGGGATATGGAAACAAAATCTCATGCTTACAGCACCGAATAGACAATTGGATCCCCCGATAGGATTGTGCAAACAATTTGAAATATGATTCTCATCTCGCTCCTGCAAAATCAACCATTTGCTGAAAATTCCAGATGTTCATCCCTCATTATTTCCGCTGAAGTCATCCGACTGCATGAAGCGTGGACGTACTCGAAAACTCATCTTTGGAGCATCCATGGGACCATGAGATCCCTCGATAGAATCTTGCAAACACTTCGAAATACGAAGAAAATTCTGTTTCTGTAAAATGGACTCTGCTCAAGATCGCAGATTCTCTGGACCATAGAATTTATCCCAATCATGCGACCGTATCAGGCGTGGGCGTAATCGGATGCTTATGCTTTCAATGGAACATTGGATATCCCGATGGGATCGTGCCCATTATTTGAAATATGATTCCCATTCTGTTTCTGCGAAATGGACACTGCTCAAGATAGTAGATTCTCTGGCCTATAACATTTACTCAATCATCCGACCGTATCAAGCGGGGGTGTAATCGAAAGCTCATATTTGGAGCATCTATTGGACCAGTGGCAACTTATTTGAAAGATCTAAAACTAATTTTTCCTACTCACGCAGTAAGTGATAACAATGATGTGCACTCATGAGAGTCACTCTAAGAGCTATGAGGTCCACTTGATCCCCATTTCAACGAAGAGGCTTTACGCACAACTTAATGTGGCTGATCACGTTTTCTTAGATATGCGTTAAGATCTACCAGATATCTGCTAGAGTAACTCTCACGAGCCGAGAACATTGTTTTTATTCATCGTGAGTGGGAAAGATTTGTTCTAGAGCCTTGCAATAACTTGTCTGATTTAGGGTGACCTCGTCAGGTCATGTAAAAGCTCTACCTTATCGACATTCGTTATAAATTGATCTAAAATAAAAGAAAATAATATTTCGAAAACGTAATTCCAAGCTGCCCTGCGTATCGGTAGAATGAACCACTGTGTAAAATTTTCAAGCGATCCGTAGAAAGCTATTGAAGTAATTTGGACTATAGTGTATTTACAAAAATTTTGAACTACAGTTCAAATTACTCCAAGAGCTTTCTACGGATCGCTTGAAAATTTTACACAGTGGTTCATACTACCAATACGCAGGGCAGCTTGGAGTTACTTTTTCAAAATATTGTTTTGTTTCATTTTAAATCAATTTATGATGAATGCCGATAAAGTAGAGCTTCTTCTTCCTTTTAAGTCATTTTTCTTAGGGTAATCCAAATTCACCCCCGGTATTCAAAGTAACCGTGGTTGACGGTAATTCACCTCGACCTTTTCTGGGATTCCACCCCTTAAACTCGCATCACTCTGACTCCACCTTTTCCCGATTTTCCCTGTGATATACTATAAGCTACGAAGACGCCATGTGGATTAATATCATTGAAGTTCATCATTTTGATCATTCAATACTCGGGGATTGATTGAGCTTTGCACTCCCACGCAAATCTGATGTGATGGGAATCAAGATTTCACAGATTTCACTCCCTGATAACTCTAGAACAAAGTTCTAACCTTCAAAATGAAATTAAATATCTTACTTCAATGCTGAGTCATATGAAATTACTGCAGAGTTTGCGAGATGAGTCGCTAGTGTAGAAGACGTTGAATTTGATTTGTCTGGTGAACTTTCTATAGTCAAAGCTCTCCTCAGCCGAATGCTATAAGACATATATACATACTTTAATGATGATAACCCTTTATTGAATTGAGAACATGCTTTGTCACAGTTGATACGCTGTATCGTAATTTATGGACTCCAACTTGCCGATAGACTCTATAATCAATAAATTGAATGACTCTCGCGCCGCATTTATCCAATCATATTATCCTACCTGGTCATATAGGTCATATATCCATATATTTAATCAATCAGATACAGTAAAACCTGTGTAAGTTGAACACCTCGGTTCCAACCAAAACTGTCCAATGAAGAGAGGTGTCCAGCTCACAGAGGTCGCTTAGTAGACGTTCAAGCTCAATGGTTCCTGTGGGAAGAGTCCAACTTGACAAGGTGTCCAGGTTATACGGTGTCCAACTTAATGTGGTTTAAGCAGTATTTTTCCTAACAATAGAAATCGCTGAAATTTTGCATACTGGAAGATTTTATGGGTTTGAAAAACATATCAAAATTTCAGGAGCGTCTCAAACCTAGATTCCCAGATATTAATCCTCCAAGTTTTGACGATTTACATGGGAAATATAGGGATTTAGGTCTTTGCCTTGAATATCACAAAAACAGGACGATAGAAAAATCTGAAAAAATTCATACTGTTAGGTCATTATGAGAGAAAAATCTCTATGAAATTGCGTGAAGATTATCAATCTAGTCTTGGAGATATCTCATTTCACAATAATCGCATCAATAAATAAACGGAGCAAAAATTTGAAACATTAATTATTCTTTAAGTTTAGGGTCTTGAGAGCATTCATGTCAAGTTTCCTCACGATTAGTGGTTTAATTCAAGAGATATTCAATTTTTAAAATACTTTTTTGCGTCTGTCTCTCTCGCGTTCAGCTATCTGTCTCTCTCGCTTACCTCGTGAACCACCGTAAGTGATTCTACTGTATGTTCATATGAGAGCAAATCCCAAAATTCGGGTCATTTTCTTGTTGAAACTTTTTTCTCAAAATTGAAATATTTGAGTACATATTTCACCGTGAATGGGCCGAAAAAATGTAATAACGGGCGCGTTACTAATTTTGATAATTTTGTCATGTTTTCTGGTTACAACTCGCGGCGAAGCCACCAAATGAGTCACATGATCATTGACATACCTTCCGAACTCATTCACGTCAAAATATGTACTATAGAGCAGTGTGCCTGTATTTGGGAGGGGGAGGGGGGGGGGGCAAAATCGAAGTTTGCCTCATGTACGGGATTTGATCTTAGAAGCTAGCAATAAAGCCGGCGACTTATAGACGTATGTTTCATGGTCAAAATTATTGTTCTCAAGTCGAGTTTCGCGGAGAATTTTTTCATTCTTCTTCTTCTCATTTCAAGAGGGCATGAGGCACACTGCCCATAGAGCACTGAATTTGAAGCTTTTTTCATGTAGAGTGAGATGCATTTTTTAGGATGATGATTCCTTCAACGCCGCGACTATGTTGATGGTTACAAGACGGAGATGATCTATGGTAAATTATCGAAAATATTTGTACGCGGCGAGGAAGTGTTATAACTCTGTTATATTGACAGGCACACCTTCGAGCGAAAATTATATGATCAATCAACGTGTTCTGAAGTTCTCATCAAATTTTCAAACTGATTGATGGATCTTATCGAGGAGAAGAAAGTCGTGCAAATTTTCCAAAGATAAGAGGTGTATGGCGGAAAAAAGTAGATTTAAAGAATAGATGGAAGCAAAATAGCCCGTCACGGACACAATATTTCTTGTTTGAGGAAGCAAAAAGTGAATTACAATGTGCTGAATGAATACCAAATCTCAACGTTTTCAAGATATAATTCCAGAAGGTTGATCTGGGAATTTTACTGGCACTCGGCCTTCAGCCGGAGGGCTTCGTCGGTACTTTCGCCCTCAGGCTTTTCCATGTAACTCACCTGATTATTTTAAGTAAAGCGCAAGAATGTAGCACTTGCATTATATATGCCGAGTCGTGAAGAAAAGTTGAGAGTCCTAGAATTACTGCACACATCATGTGAACACCTAGTTCGATTGCAAGGGTCCTCTCATTATCCCACGGCCGATAAAAGTAAATTAGTGACGTCTCCATGTTTATGGAACTTTTGTTTGGATTCGTGTAGAGCTCATGAAATTCGTTCACGAGCCCTGCCAAGGAGAAAGTCGCCAAAGCAGTTGCTCCGCTACCTGAAAGATATGAAAATCAGAGCTATGCTGAGAGTAATATTACGCCATTATAATTTTCTATCTCTGTATCTTAATTAACGCCATTTACTAAGAATGTACGGTAAAACTCTTTGAACAGCCTTTTACTCGAAAAATCGCGATTTCACGGCTCCAGGATGTCTAAATTCCACGTAACTACGCTCATTTGCAGTTTTCTTCACTCCATTTCAGACGATTCGGAGACAATTAATCCTGAAACTCAGGAGGGAAAACTAGGAGTTGACTTTAATGAGTACTCTAGATTTTTTGGGTAATTAACTAGAACTGGACCTGGATCGAATTTTTCAATTACGAAGAAAGCATTCTAAAGATGAAGATGCAGCGAAAAAAACGATCCAAAGTGTATCATAATTGCTGTATCAACACTGCTCTTTTATTCGAGTTAAAAGATCAACTCAAATCCAGCAAGCAAACTCGTGAAGAATTTTTCATCAAACTCAATCACTTTGCACATCATATTTCAACATGACAAACATGATAACTACGCGCGACTGAACCACGGAAAGCTTGCATCTGAGATCTTAGCATATGGCATTAAGGGATACACTATGATGGGTACAAATACCTTATATAATAGGGTATTCCTTAGCATGCATGTGGATTTCAAGTCTGCAAACCAATTTCAATCGGTAGCTCGTTCAATTTCAGCGTGATGTAACTATTTCTTGAAGTCAATTTGATACGGCCGAACCAAAAATAATCGCGTTTCAGGGATAGTCGAGCATTTTCCGGGATTACGGACTAAGAATTCCGAATATTTTCTAACTTTTCAATAGCTATATCTCTAGCCCTTGCTGAATCAAATCTCAACTTCACAAGCTAAGGGATTCAAGGAATCTGAGACCGGCTTTTCATACGGCGGATGCGTGGCTACGACATGGCCTTAGTATCACAACTTTCACAACTTTATATACCGACTTGGCAGATGGTGTATTTCGAATCGCAATGCGTCCATCTATGATTGCAATGCATCCATCAACAGATAGCTCTCGCTATTCTATATGAAATGGAGAATTTTCGATAATTCGTCTTCCACCGACTCAAAACGTCAACATTCGAAGCTTCTCTCGGCTCGTGAGGATAACTATATCTCGACGTCCCACTATGGGCGCCTGATTGCGGGACTGTATAGATCTCAATGATTAATCTCAATAATCAAGTTAATCTTGATCAACTTCCACTACATTTTCAGATTCATCACTTTGGATTTCAACTGTATTATGATAAATGTTATCATACTTCGTTCTGTACACGGTCTTGAATTCTCAATGGTATTTTCCTCCAGCTCGCGTACCCATTGGCGCAAATCAAAAGTTTTTACCTTATGCCTTGGATCTAATATGAGGGAAACATCATGAATCCAATTGCATTCCAAGTAACTTCAAGTAATGCAAGTATTTTTTAATCATCAACAACATTTTCGGATTTTTAAAAGTCTCGACGAGAAATCTCGATTTTGACGAGATGAGACGAGAACGGTTATTTCCCAATCTTGGCCGAGATAAGACGAGATTTTTGAAAAATCTCGAAAATCTCGATCTCCTGAAGCCCTATGAGCCTCAAGAGTTATTTGGTGAGATCTCCATGAAAATAGACTATACAAACGCCGACGGGAAACACGCTGTGCTTGGGATTTGATAAAACTATTAATGAAATTATAAGACCGGGAGAATGTGATGAAACAGCCCCCAGCAGTCATGTACGACCTGCTCAGAATGCCTCTTACACACGCGGGGGCAAATTAGGTACCTTCTATCAAAATCACGAATAAAAATGTCTCCCGTAGATTTGATATAACTCTGCTCCTGTCCGTCCAAATCCACTCGCTTTTGAGGCTTTGAAATGAATTAAGTTACCTAGGAGAATATCAGAACCAAAACGTATAGGGGAAAATAAGGTCCAGTCACCCTATATCAGTTTCAATTATCCTTTATAAAATTCAATCTGAGTCTTCGCCAAGTGCGAACTATCAAAGCAGATAATGTCAATTGCAATCTCATCAAGTCGCGAGTTTTCAATGCTCTGCTTATGTTTTCGTACACGAGCGCACGTTTATGAGAACCGTGTCATAAGTTACATGTACTGGAGTCGGTTCTCTCATTCTCGCAGTCAGTGTCAACAGTAGCTCGCGTTCGCATATAGACTCAATGTCGATAAGCTCGCGTCATTTTCCTAACAAAAGTCGACGCTAGGTAGTTATGAATTTTCATGTTGCGAGCTGCGAGGTTTATTTATTGAAACTGTCGTCGGAAGTATCGACGCGCGAGTGACTGTAGTGCAAGAATTGCAAATCGTGGATATTATACACCAACTATGCGCATGCTGCACGATTCTTCAATCCGATATAGAGTTTTCTGCGCGCCCAGGTGTCACTGCTGTGTTTATCTCAACATAAATATTGCCTAAGAGGCTTTATTCTCACGAAAGCGTTGTTATCAATTTTTCCGAAAAAAATCCTAGACATGAGTTCGGGTTCCAATCAATAGATCCGGATGACCGAGCTCAAAAACGAATGTTTTTCGACGATTCCGGCCTTTTTGTTGAGACCGGTGTCCGAGTGTTATACGCGTGTGAAAAATACAAGACGATGAGAATCTCAGTGTAAGAACGAGATCGACAAAATTTTTCCATATGAAGTGGTAGAAACTCTGTGTGCTCCGATCAAACAGCGTTATGACAAGATAGTGCGATTCACAGACGTCTTCGTTATCGGCACTAGTCTGAATAATCATCACTCGTTCACCGTCCGCAGTCAATAATTGCCAGTCAAACCGTGTGGCGATGATATGAGATCAGCGCATTACAACAGAATGATACCTCGACTTCGGAGTCTCAGACATATTTCGAGAAATGGCGCATTCGATGGTAATGAACATTTTCAACACATCCGCATTCGATGCTGTCTTATCCAAGGTTGCTCTGATCTCTTTTACAATAGAAGTAAAGAAATGACTGAGCGTTTTGATTTGAAATGTTCGCACTGTGACCGTGAAATCTTGAAGCTAGCATGCCTCATCTTGTTCAATTGTATTTTTATCACAAAATGATGGTAATTAAAGAATTCCCTCGAATATTTAGTACAAATGATGCGAGATTTGAATATTTCAATTTGAGCGGTAAATAAATGAAACTTCCATATTTGAGTGATGAAATCGTATTCAACTCTTGAGATTGTTCATCCGATTGTTAGTTATAATATTCCTCATTCATCGCGTATTTCGATTATCTAAGAAAACCTTGCATATTCATTCTTGACCACTTTTTAATTAAATCCTGTGAGTTATGAATGTATGTAGGGCGATTCGATCGGTCAGACAACACTTATCAATTGAACCTATCATCAGTGCCAATTTTGAAGGAAAGATATAAAGTTTACTGTTGTGATATTCCCGAATGATGTTTATACATACTTAAGAGACTGACAGCAAGACGTATGCAAATGCCCGCAATGAATTCGTCTAAAACTGCGGAAATACTCTGGTTTTGCACCATTAAAAAATGATATCCAAGGCTGCAGAGTCCAACGCTCAAGCATAATCGAGCAAGGTGCAGTCGATGAGTGCGGGCAGTTTCACACGCACGCACGCACGCACGCACACACACACACACACGCGCGCGCACACACACACACACACACACACACACACACACACACACGAAGCTAATGTCATATGAGCTGTAGTGATTGAATTCGCTTCAGCGTTGAACTCTGAAACTTTGGGGACACAGGCGGTTCTGACTACTATAGTGTAAAATACGCGTGGGTTACATTTCACCGGTTACCGCGTTATTGGAAAATTGTGCATAAGAAGGATTGCATGAGCTTATGGAAAATAGGGCATTTCGTTCTGGGCACTCATTGTCATTGAAAGAAGGTCATGATCAAATTAGGGAAATTGACCTGAACGCTTTCATTTATGTGTTTCTTTTTTTTCACCTGAAACAGAGAGAAAAACGTTTGTTCTGCAATTGTTTCCTACTTCTCGAATAAAGTCTGTGCGACTCTCAATGTACTTACGTAGCCATTCCGCATATGTTTTTGAAACGCGGGCTAGCATTCATGATCGGCCTGATCATGTTCCATCGATTTGTCGACGAAGCTCTAAAACTTGATCATAATTTGATGATGTTTATTCACTTATGCTATCAGAAGATGGTTTGTTTATACGCAACTTCATCATCATCAATTGCCAGAGAATTGAGAGAATAAAAATAGACCTTCGTATCACAAAGAATGATTCCTTTTACGAGATTTTATGGATTGATTAAAATTCATTTTTGCAAGATTTTTTCTTGGCAAGGATGATGACAATACTGGAATCCTATCCAGAATTAGATTTCTCAGAGCTGAAAAAAATATAATATATCTAGAACATGATTCTAAAAGTACCAAGGCCCCTCAAAGTAAAGTACGCCTATCCCCAAATTTTCATCCTCCACCTAGGGGACGATAAAAAATCCTTCTCGTATTGTCCAAATACCAGATACTATTCTCCGCACTTCTCCAAGCACATCAGAGATCAAAAGGTTACAAGAGTAAAATCCCTCTCTCGGCCCCGAATTCTCATGTCAATCCCCATCATTTTCCAAAAACAAACTAATCCCCCCCCCCCCCCCTAATCGCTCGAAAAATTTGTTACAGATCTCAAGCTCGCCTCGGCCCATCGACATCAACGATGGAACAGCACCAGCAGCACCAGCAATCCTTCCGAAACTCCAGAACCAGCGTACCTGAAAAACCCAGGCAAAAGACCTCTACTCGAGACGACGGTCGGCCGAATGCTCGAGTCCGCGGCGGACAGATGGCCCGATCGCGATTGCGTAATTTCGCTGGCCCAGTCTCAGCGTCTGACCTACTCTGAGCTGCTTCAGCGAGCCGATCGACTGGCCGCCGGTCTGAGAAATTTGGGCCTCCAAAGGGGCGATAGGATTGGAGTTTGGGGCCCTAACCGCATCGAGTGGCTCCTGTCTTACATGGCAGGATCGAGAGCTGGCCTCGTTGTGGCTGGGATCAATCCGTATTATCAGGAGGATGAGCTCGATTACTGCCTCGACAAGATCGAGGCGAAAGCCGTGCTCGCGCCTGACGCTTACAAAAATCAGAATTATGGGCAGATGCTGGCGAGGGCTAGGAAAAAGCTCCAGTACCTCGAGCACGCTGTCGTTTGGTCGGAGCATCACGTGGAGTGAGTTTATTTGGTCGAAATTCAACAACTTGAAAATTTTCACTTTTCTATAATTTCTATAATTTGAATCGACATGAGTTTATTAAAAAGACTTCTTGGTTTGGTTGTCGAAGCGGCGATTATTTGCGATTTTTGATGAGAAGGCCATTTCTCTGTGCTAACGGAAGGTGAGTTCGCTTACTCGCGCTTTTTCTCTCAAACAAGATATTTAGACCTAGATGGAATACAAATCTCCGATAATTTCTAGATCCCAATACAATTATTTGTTGATTTTATAAACAGTATCGACCAATTCATCCTTTGTTGAAACGCGCAAAAAATAAAAATCGAAGCTAGGCTGTCGGCGAATGTAATTGCGGCGAATTGTGGGTATAGTGATACCAGTTGGGAAGAAAAATTCCAATATTTCGGAAATATTTCGGGCGTTTCACTCGGAATTTTCTCCACACCATTTTATTGATCATTATCAACAGTATAAAAAAATATTAAAAAACATTAAAGTCAACGGATTTAAAAAAGATTGAGCGTCAGTAAGAATTGAGCTCTGATTATATTCAATTACAAAAATCATGCAAAGATGCAGAACCTGTTATC
>JAPYYZ010001552.1:0-25141 GCA_030522705.1 Eretmocerus eremicus | reverse complement strand
ATCGTAGAAATATGCGGATCCCTGAAAATTTTCGAGGAGTTGCCAATCAACTTAGTTTGCACACCGAGCTCAAAATGTGAAACGATAGGGAGAGATTGAGATTCTGGCTAAAATTAGATGCGATCAAAATGTTAGAGAGGACTTTATCGATTGGAGATGCTTTCACAGCTCAGGAGGGTCACTGACTCGTGTTTGCGTCTAATCTATGCGCATATCTTCCTTGAATTAGTTTCCACCTTCTCCAGCGCGATATCGACCCAATTTCATTCACTAATTCTGTCGCGGTTGATAGTCATAGAATTTGTTCCTTGGTACACCCCAAATTCTGGCTATAAAACTACTCTTCTTCGAATACGACTGGTAATTACTTTATAATGATCCCCCACCCAAAATTAGATGAAAGAGCAAACTGTACATGAATTTGCCTCAAATAATATTTGTGATGGATTTTTGATTTCGTTAATTTAATGAGGTATTGCGTCTACTCTAGTCTGAAACACAAAGCGTCGAATAATTTGGGCAGTGTTACTGATTCGATTACTGATTGCATTTTCTTTTGTTTGGACAGCAATGGATGCTCGTGAATTATGAAGCTTATTTTTATCTCACAGATTTAAACTGTATAGACGAATTCCATTCCTACGGCTAGTCCAAATAAAATAAAGTGACACGGAATGACGTAGACGCAAAATAATGTCTTGTAATTTCAAGACTTTGCGCAAGAGGATAAATATGTTTGATCAAAACTATCCATCACCGTCTACTAACCCATTGCCCACGCGTAAGGCTGAAAGTGCCTCCGAGTGATGATGAGATATTGCGTGCAGTCTCTAGTCGATCCAATCCGTTGGAGCTTCGCGCGATAATTTCTGCCCAGGTGAATACATGAATATCGCGTGCGAGAAGACTGCGAGGCGTTCCTGTTCCTCGGTAGCGCAAGCGATGGGTCGTGCCGGATTTCTCGTGTACACTGTTGATATCCGGGGCAAGAAAATTGAACGAATATTCAAATTTTGAATGGCTACTTTTCTAGCTACATCGAACCATTTCAGACATTTCGGTTGAAATGAATATTTAAAAGGTTTTTTTTCTATCGACAGATCCAAAATCGTGAAAAATCCTTCACGATTTTCATTAAAAAATTATCAAGGGTCAGAATGATTTCTGCGAAATCTGATCGTGATTATTTCGAGAAGTTGAGTAGTAGATTTTTAATGTTCAAAAATTAAGAGCAAGGTGAATAGTAGTCATTGAACTTGCAGTCAATAAATCACGCAAGACCACTCATACGATCCTGTAATGCCTTGTCGAATGCCCTAAATGATCAAATCGTTCAAAGCCAAACTGGCAAAAATTATTAATACATAATTGGTGAGGTTATACGATTGTGCAATACTCGTGACGGTTGAGAGAACGAATCGTTTTATTTAAATCAGTAAATCTGCTTTGTTCACCTGTGGGCTCAATATTTTTGTCTGGGAGCACTCCATTTTATCTGCAAATCAATCATAAATGTTGTCAATTGAGTATTCAATCTCAATATTTGAGAGCTAAAGACCCTTCGCTCAATTTGTGATCAATTGAAAATAGCCGTATACTATCCCCGAAGAGTAATAATAAATCGTATAGAGAGTAAATAAAAGAATAGAGAGCCATAGCTCAGGAACGAACTAATAATTCGTTTGATGTGAGTTTCAGAAAACGAAAAATCTCTAAAAATATGTGGGAAGAGATCGTACCTCGAAAAAGATCGTATATATGAAGAAGAGCTAAATATCTGAGAAAGCTCATGGAAATATTGTGAATAGAGCAATTTCAAACTCAAACATGTACTATCGATCGCTTCACTATTCAATATTATACGGGTCCTCACCCTCGACAAGCGACATTGGTTCTCAAACTTTTTGAGACTTTCTGGGAAAGAATTCCGAGATACAAACTTTTTCCTTTTGGAATTCCGAGTACAGTATTTCCTTATTCATTTAAATTTTATTGGCTGGCTCTCGAGCTGGGGCTCTCGCTATTCCGATGTTCGAATTAAGGCGACTCATTTCTTGACAGGTGAGGTGTTTCATTTCACAAAAGATTTTCAGATGTCAACCTCAAAAGATCGTAAGGCTGATCTTCCAAACTGAAGTGCCTAACGTAAAAGCCATCGAACGTAAAAAAGTGACCTCGAGAGGCTGCACCCTTTTTGCATAACCACTCAAGCAAAATATAGGTATATCCAAAGACGATGCAATTAGGCTAAAAGCCCAATAGCGAGCCTGTATATCACTCCGCGATTCGCATCCAGGCATTAATTGCAACGATCCGCCACAAATCACATCAAACTAGCCACAACGATCGATAGGCCGTTTCACCGTTTACTGTCCATTACGAGTGAACTGGATTTATATCGGTAGTGATCGTTCCCTTGATGCCTTTCTAAACAATACATCCCACGCGATATTTTGTATTTTACTGTTCGTATTTCACTAAGCGCTATATTTTAGACAAGGGTGAGTTAATTGTAATTTATTTTGCACAGAGGGACGCGAAGACTGTCCGACGTGGAGTCTCTGCCAAGCAAGAAGGACATCGAGGCTATCAAAGCGGAACAGCTCGAAATTTCGGCCTACAGCGGTTGCAACATTCAATTTACGTCGGGAACGACGGGCAAGCCAAAGGCGACTCTCTTGTCTCACCGATCGCTGGTCAATAATTCAAGACAGGTACAGAAGCGTCAGCTCGATTGTTGTACAAATTTAAATGCCGCGCAAATTCATTTTGGACTCTCAGCTTGAATTCTCGGCACAACCATCATTTTCGAAAATGATCGATTAGCCAGGGATGAAATTTACAGGCTGTGACGAGGCTTGACACTGCTGGTCGAAAAATATGCCTGAACGTGCCGTATTTTCACGCCTTTGGGATGCTACAAGGGGTCTCGGGTCCGCTACACGTGGGCTCTACCATTGTTCTCGAGAGCATGACGTTCAATCCTGTGAAATCGATCGACGCGATTGTCGGTGAAAAATGCAGCGTGGCTTTTGGAACGCCCACGATGTGGGTGAGTATATTTTCTTTGACTACGATGAGATCGAGAGCGATGCTGAGTATGATTAATGATCGAGGCTCGTAATTCTGCTGATTCTACACGATTAGACCAATATGATAGATGTGCAAACTCGCTCAGGAGTCAGAATTGACACACTGTACAATGGATCGCTTGGAGGATCGCCGGCAACGCCGAATCTGTTCAGGAGAATTCGGGAGGCGCTGCGCATGGATAGGATAAAGGTAAGAAGAACGGCATTTGAGCTTTCAGCAGTCGCTATGCAATACTGATGCTTTTGGTTTTTTTTTATTACTCGATACAACTTAATGCAATGCAGAATAAAAGTTGAAAAAGAATCTGGACAATATCTCAACAGTTGAGGGTAACATTTCCATATATTCAAAAAGCTCTAATTATCTCTTTGCGATCGCAGACAAAAACATACGATTCACTATTTTTGCTTTCATGTTCACTTGACAAAAGAATGAAGCTTACAACAATGGTGAAGTATTCTGATAAGTCAACGTTTCGTGGATTTTTCAACATGTTGGTACTTCGTCCCATTGATCGTGCCAATTTTAGAGAAAATGAATCTTATGAAGAAAACGCTCTGTCTTGTACCGATGCTTCTCAAATTTATTTTTGAAAAGTAGAAAAAATGAGACTTGAATCCTCGTTTGAACTCTCAAATTTGGAGGTAGATTTTGCAGGAAGATTTTTGTATTATCTTTATGATGTTTCTCTCCAAACAGAATCATCCATAGACAGCCTCGATAAGTTGTTTCACCACAGAGAACCAAAATCTGTGAGGCTGTGAAAATGGACTCATTGTTAGTCCACTTTGATCTTGAACCATTCATAGGCGTCTTCGAGCGATAATTTCGACTCTCGTCTTCGGCTCGGGTTGATCAAATTTGCTCAAGCTGCGGAAACCAACTTTCCCACGAATTTATTGAAAACCATTCTTCTCTTACACAATCAATCGAGTACTGTGTGGTTTAAATTTCCTTGCCCATGCCTCCAAAGGGAATTGATGATTCTACCATAGCTTGAACTTTTCGTATTTTTCAGTCAATCTACGGCTTGACCGAAACTACAGCAGTTTGCAACCAATCTCTGCCGGATGAATCGTTTGAATTAACGGAAACGACTGTGGGATATATTTCTGATGATGTTGAATTGAAGGCAAGTAATGTATCCTATTTGAGTTTTAATATGAATTTTAATATAATCTTATTTGAATATAACGAAACCCAACAATAATCCATTACTTTGCCGCATCCTTGCTAAGGATTTTCCTCAAGTTCTGTAAATCACGGAAATTTTATTTCGGGATGTTGCGTTATGGACCGGTGAGGTGGATACATGAATGAATTGTTATGTTACTCGTACATGAGTAAATTGATTTTTTATGTTATTGATAACACAACAATTTACTCACGTATTCACCTTAAAATTCCATAACGTAACATAATAATAGTAGATTTCGATACAAGGGCGGGAAAGGTGATTTCTGCATAGCGAGTGATATCTTCAGTCCCGAGTCGATGGCGAGGGCCAAAATTATCACAAGGATGCAGAAATTATCCCACCCGAGTGCTGAACTCGATTTTTTCATCGACTGTGAAGGAGAAAAAATTGAAAAACTGTGCAGAAATGGCTCTTTCCCGCTCAGTCGGTGAAAAAATAAAATATTTTTGTTATTCAGAGCCGGAACTCTGCAAAGAAATACGTCTTCAAAGGGTTCTTCCCATCCTCCTTCATTTTGCTTGCAATTGCATGAGAATTAATTAATTCTCGTCCAAAGAAGACATTTTCAAGGACCTGTCTTATAGTTAGCCAAAAATAACCGACAAAAAATCCACGAGTACACAAATTATGATAATGATATGATGAGGACTTCGATGCAGGTGGTGGATGACAAAGGAGCGACAGTTCCGTTCGGTACGCCAGGCGAGCTTCTCGTCAAGGGTTACAACACCATGATCGGATACTGGAATGACGAAGAGAGCACGAAGAAGAGCTTCACGGAGGATGGCTGGCTCAAAACCGGAGATCAGTACGTACTTCGCAAAGACGGCTACGGTGTCATTGTTGGCAGGATCAAGGATATGCTAATTCGCGGCGGAGAGAATATATTCCCAAAGGTGTGTTGAAAAAACTTATGTAGAGCGGGCACGAGTACAAAATGATTCTTGTTCAGTGCAAAAGTGGACCATGTGCAATTTCAGGATCCACGAACAGATTTTAATTTCCTACAATTATCAAATAGGTCGAGGACGACTGTGAGTGTTTTTTGCTAGGAAAGATTATGGAACTGATGAAGAAATTTCTTGGCACGGTCAAATCTCTGATTTGGGAATGCTGGAGGAATTTCTTTTGACCCTACTTTTGAGGAGATGATTTGGTCCAATTCCGCATTGATTCTCTTAAATACAGTCTCTAACATTCTAAACATAATTAATTGTCACACCTTGTTTCGTACGCATTCGTGAGGGGGCACAACAATTCCTGCGTCAATTCGTCTAAATTCATCCATTATACTCACCACATTCGTAGATTGAAGCAAAATTTACGTCAACACTATGCAAAGCTCATCGTCCAAAACTATAAATGATTGAATTTTCTAAGCTCGAACCAAACACTTGATAGTATCGGCCTCAATACATGTGCTTATTTCGAGCGTTATTCCCAATGTTCCCAGGAAATCGAGGACTTTTTGGAGACGCATCCGGGGATAATGGAGGCTCACGCCTTTGGGGTCCACGACGATATCTACGGCGAGGAGATATGCGCCTGCGTCAGGCTGAAACCAGATGCAAAACTGAGCAAGGATGACTTGGTGCAGTTTGCAAAGGGTCGGATAGCAAAATTCAAAATCCCGCGCTACGTCGAGTTTTGCGACGAATTCCCCAAGACGACCAGCGGGAAGATACAGAAGTTCAAACTCCGAGAGGAGCTCGAGGCGCGAGGCGTTGTCCCCAAGAGGCCTAAAGTCTAAAACGTCGATGTGGCTTTTGGATATTAATAATCATCTTTACCCCAGAACTCTCAAATGATCGACAATGATTCGTGTGAATTGTATAATCAATGGACTGTAAAAGTTGATCATAGTGCTCAACTGGCTCATTTTTAGTGCGTTTGAATCATGATGACAGTACGTATACTCGAAGGTTTTAGGTTCTCAAAATGTCATTTGCACAACTCGTAAAAGCATTTTATAGAACGAGGAATGAAAACAGTATTGAAATTAAAGAATATGAGCAGAAACAGGCATGACGAGTCGTCTATGATCATTCAGGCATACCTGAACGATTTTTTCGATATGCTGTGCGTAAAAATTGACTTTACGCACGGGCCGTCGACTTTCTTTTCCGCAAACTATATCGAAAAATAGAATTCGAAACTTGCGCGGAGAGGTTTCCACTTTCTCGTGATAATAACAACCCTCGCCTTCGCGGGCCTAAACAATCACTCGGAATGCGGTAAACAATGGCCCCGCACTCGTATCGAGAAATACTATCTTTACAAAACTCTAAGTGAGAAATTTATTTGAGTCAGATCGGTAATGGTTTGTAATGATCCCACTGTCGAGTGGGACATGTTCCAAGATGATCGAACGAACGTATAATCCTGTACCAACCCATTTTGCAGTCCTCAAAACTCTCTCCGAGCGTCATCGAATTGGCTCAAGATGATTTACGATTCGCATCGCAGACATTGTTCTGCAAGCATGAGGATGATGAAATTCAGGTTATGAAAAACGCTCGAAATCAAGAATCTTCTCACGACTGTAGCTGTGTTTGGACGGATTGAGTGGACATGGTTTCTCTGATCGTCCATGTATATGTATGTCGCAGCCACTTGAAAGAATCAGCCATTTGATCAAATGGCTAGCCGTTTGATGAAACGCCGGCTTTTGGTAAAATGAGTCTCCTTTTACTCGCATTCGACCATCGGGCTAGCCCGAACCAGCCATTTGGTCAAACGGCTGACCGCTGTCAGCCCTTTGATCAAACTGCGAACTGGGCTCAGCCTTTTAATAGAATCGGGAGACGCCACTCACAGTAGCTGAAGAAATTGATGGAAATGACTATGATGAAATATTGTGTATTTATTGTCAATCAGAAGAGACATCGAAATATGAACACAGTGAAGCTCATCGAGGTGTTGAAAGAGCCGCGGAAAAAATGCTCGAGTCGAGCAATGGAAGATATCCAGCAACTAGCGTAGGATGCTGTGTGTTAATATCAGTGCCAAAAGTGGATCGAGGGCCGTTGGATTCGAAAACAGTTCTGGGTAAGGTAGTGGATTGTAAGAATGGAGTATATGGAATCGGAACATCAGTGGAAATTTTAAAAAACTCGTATCCGCGAAGTGAAATTCAAGTGAGTTCTGTCACTTTTTCTGGTGTCATTTGCAATAATCCAATTACACTTCGAGAGGCCTTATCAATGTTATCGATGACGCGAGGACAAGGATATCATCGATGTAATTATCAGCCTTCAAAATCCCAATGTCAAACCCAAAGATGTTCCTGTTTCACAAAAAGTCTGAAGTGTAGCTCGAGACGCCATTCCAGTTTGACGTGTGCTAACAAAAATTAAGTTGTGTATCGCATAAAGAATTGACTATAGGTATTTAAAACTATGAACATATCTTGTACCAATATTCTCAATAGCGACCATGTCTGATGCTACACGAATAAATTCGATATCATTTAAGATGCGGTAATCACTGGCAGAAATGGTTGATTTTCTTTAGTTTTTTGGAATATCTTATCAATCTATACAGAAAATTAGAGATCGCGATACAATCTTCACCTCTCACCGAAGTGGAGAGCACATCACAATTCTATCAAAAGGCTGAGCCCAGTTCGCCGTTTGATCAAAGGGCTGACAGCGGTCAGCCGTTTGACCAAATGGCTGGTTCGCGATAGCCCGATGGTCAAATGCGAGTGAAAGGAGACTCATTTTACCAAAAGCCGGCGTTTCATCAAACGGCTAGCCATTTGATCAAATGGCTGATTCTATCAAGTGGCTACGACATGTATACCACTTGAATGACGATGGTGCTCTACGAAGGATACTCATCCATCTCGAGAAATTATGAAAAAAAAAAAAAAAAAAACGACGAGTAAGGACTTTGTTACACGCTGGAGAAGATATTTGCAGAGTAGCCGCTGTTCGGTTGTTCCTAACCAAATTTCCCGTGAGGCCGATTTTTGAAGCAAAAAATGTTTACCCCTGAAAAAATCGACCTAATACGAACACTTCTTGAACGAATATCGTGTAGTGGCGCTATAGATCATCGGTCCGTGTCATCATCTTCATGAAACTATCGTTACATATGGGTTTTTTCGCTTTCTAAACTTGTAAAGATGGAAAAATTGAAAAGACTCCCAGTTTTTGTCTGGGGTGAGGTCACTTGAATACACTCAAAAGATTCTCGGTAGCTTTCATCCATCATCATCAAGTACGAATGTATCGAATATTTGTTAGGGGGGAGGGTCTTCAAAGCGAGCCAAGAATCTTTCCATTTGAACGTCTGGGACCCGATTTATGGTGGTTCTACTATAGAAAACGACTTGCAAGCTGTTTTCCCATCTCAAAAATCAGCCCTGGCGCTGGTACTGAGGTCTGGTGTCAACGACTACATACGTATACGCCCAAACCGGCCCAAACGGTGAGTGTAGGGGGTAAGGAGTGACCAAATCAACTTGTACAGTAAGTCCATGAAAAGCTAAGACTCTCAATTTTTAGATAGTGATTCGAAAATGTCCTTTCAAACAGACTGAATGCTCTGTAAGAGCTAAAGATAAAAGATGCAAAATCAGTACATGTGTCACAAGTTTGCGTTGTAACTCTGTAGTACTTTTTCAAACGTCCATGACTCCGGTTAGAAACGATCGATTGGACTTCAACAACCGTCAATCGAAAACTGAGGGTATAATCTTTCGATTGACTACAAATAGAAGTAGAATTGACTATAGCAGTTAAGAGCACAATGAGACAAAGATTACATGAAGTGTAACGAATTGTCCTTCATCCGACGGTACTCAAGTTGGTATAAGATTGCTCAGTTTTTTGCATCGTTTTACAAGAATTTGAAGCGTGAGTTATAACTAAAAATGCATACATCAACGGAACTTATGGACCATTCTCGACCCAGACATTAGTATTTTTCTTGTATCGAGAACCCGATTCTGAGAAAAAATTTCGTTCTACCTATTTTCCTTCAAATACGTTTCGCTGTGAATTCTGAATCACAATCGATTGGCGACCTTCTTGTGTGTATTTAGACCTTCCGAATACAATGCAGGTGTGGTTTCAAAAGCAAAAATGCATCATTGAATATTTGCTATACTTTGCCGATTTTTCTCAGCTAATTTGCTGGCTTTGTCACATATCGAAATGGATTACTCCACTCCGACATATGAGCCTCCGAGCCTCGTATGGTTGCGAGATTGCATCGGAGGATTTTTAATGGAATTTAGAAGGGGAGATGAGAAACTTTGGAAACAATTTATTTTACGCAGATGTTAGCGCGTTTTCCCTTTCCGGATGATCCGGCTCGTCAGGGGCGGGCGATTTTCGTGAAGTTTAGTACCCAACGCACTGGCCTGAGTGGCCGAATGATCAGCTTACTCAGAACTCTGACTTGCGACCATTGGGCCATATTTTGAATTATTTCCTTTATTCCATCAAGGGAAAGTTAAAAAAATAATTGCTACCCATGCTCTATCCGTTCTTCATTGAGATCTTCGATTCGAGCCTCATTTTCACCCATTCAATTCAATTTTGCGCCTTTTTCCTCATTTTAGTAGGGAAAAATTCATTTTAAGGTTGGAGTCGTTTTCGGCCTTATTTAGAATGATTTCTCTCCATTTTATCATGAAAAAACTCTGAAAAATTTTTCATCAGGATAATTATACAGGCTCATTCCTCAATGTAGTCAAGAATGTCAGGATTTTACTTTGAGCCCTATATAGTAGGCCCAGTTGAGCCTAATTTTCTCTTTTCAAGAAATTACAGAAATAGAATTTCTGCTAAACTGATTTTCAGCAGCGTATCTTATTTTCTTTCGCAAATTAACCGCTTACGAAATTTCGGCCCGTTTTTTCGTCCATTTCTGCGACTCATAGATATTATATAGTGAATAACACGGGCTTGGGCAGAAAATGTCGGACCGAAAACACCGTGTCTTGACCCCCTTCTAGGGACCCTATCCGCTCAGGCGATGTGACGCCCCCTGACGTCCACCGGGAGATCAGACTATACTTGTCATGTTGTCATTCCCAACCCCAACCATATTTTAGGCTCATATTTTTTACGAGTGATTTTGCTAAATGGAATACCTAGATTGTAAGTGAAAGATCTCCATCAGCCACTTAGTATTAGATAAAATTTCACAATCAAATTGTGAACAATGTCTTCATTTTTGAGAGATTTTCTGAAAAGCTCAGGTAACAAAAATATTCTTGAATCTTTTGTCTTTTGCTGTTTCATTACCACTGTCTCACTATTCAGGCCAAAAAGTTGAGACTGAATTATCAGGGAACATAAGCATTTTAAGAAGAGAAATAATACACCTGAAATCAAATATCCATGATATTCTCCAAGAAAAGTACCCTGACCTGGAGCTTGATTCCAAACCAGATGAAACATTGGCAACAACAAGTGAAAAACTGGTTCTGGATATGAAAGTTTTACAGAATCAGATAGATGATGAGGTAATTGATCAGCTTAGATGTTTTGTGTTTCGTACTGAATTTCATAATTCAACCCGTATTTACCTAGGTGAAGGTAAAATTAATAAACTCTACAGAGGAACTAAATAATTTGTCATTGCAATTGAAAGAATTCAACTATAGTCTACAGTTATCCAGCCATCTACTAGAAATCCATAAGAGCTTTGAATCATTGAAGAAGTTTAGAGAGAGTGAAGCAAAGCAATACAGAGATGCTGCATTAATCCTGGTCAAATTAAACTCTCTCATCATTGAGAACAATTCTGATATCTCTTTGTTAGACATTTATGGGCCTATCAAAGAGGAATATCACAGATGTCATAATGAGTTTGTTGAAGAATTAACAAAGCTATGGCAAGATAGAATTTCATGGGTCAATCGGAAAGATGCTTCAAAGAAGAAGTTTGCTTGTTTACACGTGTTGCTTGATCAGAATGAATTATTGGAGTTGGTACAAGCTTTGGATCACATGAAAAAGCTCCCTAAATTGCTGGAATTTTTCTCAAGGAACTTACTAGAGCATTTCATCAATCCTATAATACATTGTGATTGTACAATTCAAAAAACTAATGTGCTATTCTCAATTGAGATTTCCAATATGAAGCTCACACCTTCATATGAAGTTGTCCTTCATAATCTGCACATTTTATTTGAATTCTTATCCCAGCATCTATCCATGCTTTTGGAAGACAACTATTACCTGATACAAAAACTGTCAAAAATATTGCTGCCAGAGTTCTCAGATATTTTGAGCAAAGATTGTATTTCTAAAATAATACCATCATCAACCTCTGAAATGAAGACCTTTGAAACAACCATAGCTGAAATTGAAGAATTCCAAAATTTTCTAGTCAAGATAAATTTCATCAGTATGGAGCAAAAGTTTTTGTCCTTATACACAGATAATATTGATCAACTGTACATTGATAAGAAATGTGAGAGATATTTTGAGCTGGCAAGGAGCATCATGAAGAAAGATCTGCATGACTCATTTAAACTGAAACCACCTAACAACAAACAATTAGTACATGATGAAAGTCATATTGATGAGTACAATGTTGATGTAGACATCAAACTAGACAAGTGTATCTTTCTTTTACCTGAATGCCAGATAAGGTACTTGAAATCTTTATCTGAAAACAAAATTTCTTTTGTCTGCTAATTTAGAACAATTCTTTCAGCAAGAGTGCACAGGAAATTTTACATCTGATAGAGAATATTTTGGATGAAGCATATGAAAATCTTGACTATTATGCCTCAAGATTTTTCTATGTATGCAGAAACATCATTGAAATGTATGCTGCTTTAGTCCCTGAGATACACAAATCTTTCCTAGCAACAATACCTCAACAAGTTGGTAAGTAGATGCCTCCAATCATTTTGGTTGTCATCTAAATTAGTCGGGTTCTGATGCTATCAAATTGTTTTAGCTCTTTTCCACAACAACTGTATGTACCTGGCTCATAATCTAGCTTTCCTGATTACTAAATTCCGATGTAAAATTAATCCATCGACGACCTCCTCTGTAACATTTGTTGATCAAATCATGATCCTTCGTCAGGTGGGCACAGATTATTTCCTAAGCCACATGAAATACCAGAGAGACATGATTTTTGGCATACTTCGAGAATCAGGTATAAGTTTTGATGATACTTCTTTCTCACATCGAAGATGATAATATACCCTGAAAATTATGTTCATCAAGGATTATCTTCAATTGGCCAAATGCCACAATTACCTGCAACAACTGAGCGAGCCTTGAGGCAGTGTATACGACAACTAGAACTGCTCAAAACCGTTTGGATGGAAATTTTACCTATCAAAGTCTATTGCAGAGTTCTTGGATGCATTGTCAATGATATGACTGATGATCTCTGCTCTAAAGTAATAAGTGTGGAGGACATCCCTGCAGATGTTGCATCAGAGTTGGTCACTCTGTTTACTATGATTGTTAAGAGAATACCTCAAATTTTTCCAGTGAGTACGGAACTTTTCATCCTACACAGATCTTGTAATATTAAAATTTTCATGAGGTTTCAGTCTCGAATCTAATGACAGTTATCCATCAAGCAAAGATCTTTCACTCAATATAAAAAAATTGACAATTTATCTCCTTCATTTAAAAATTTGTTTATTGTGCAGGATCCAGTATTAATAGTACAACATGTTAGTAGATGGAGGAGATTAGAAGAACTGATAGTGGTATTGGGAGCTTCTTTGAAGGAAATTGAGGACAGATGGGTGGATGGGAAGGGGCCTCTTGCATGTGAATTCTCACCAAAACAAGTGAGACAATTGATTCGCGCTCTTTTCCAAAATACGGAACGGAGGTCCAATCTATTGTCCAAGATACGAGAAAGATGAGCTTGCTAAGCACTGAATGGCAAAAATTGATTCTCAAATCATATTTATCATTAGAAAAAGGTTAGAAAATATGGACAATAAGGAAATGTGTACATTGATGATGCGCTCAATAGTTCAAATTCAAGATTATCAAATTAAGTTTTGTACCCAAAGTAGTTCAAATTATTCTAAAGAATGATCTTGAGTTGAGAGAAAGGGCTTCCTTGAGATAGATTGTAAAAGTGTAGTGATATTGATACAAAACCACTGCCACAATGTAAATACTTGAGTTTCTGTAAATAGATATTAATCCAATGTATCTTAGAATCTTGAACTATATATTGAATTTTATTTTTCAATTGACTTTTTCACATTCATCTGTGAACTTGGCGACTTCTTTTCATCCTTGTCCAAACACATAAATAAAACAGGCAGGTGAAAAATCATGTTGGACAAAAAAAGTTGAATACATTTTCTCAATACTTTACACCAAAGCAAAAGGAATACTGTTCATCATTCATCTTATCTAACATAGATACGGTCATTTCCTACAAGGAATAGTATCCTGTGAATGTCATGATCACAAATGCATTGTCACAAGACTGGCCCCCAGTCCTTACATAGGGTTTGTATTATTAAATCAGGCATAAAAATTGTTCGATGAATGTTTCTCACAAATTCAACATGAGAAAAGAAATCTACTAGAAAAAATTTATAGAACTCCACTCGAGTGACAGAAATTGACTCGTATGAGTACTTAGACCACAGAACAAGTGTAATAGAATTTAGAGCAATTTTAGACTCATAGGCTGGTCATTTCAATGATACAGCACAGGAGAATGAATAAAGACATCCTCACCATAATAACTCAGTAGAATATTGATGTTCCACTTGTCATTAGATGATATTCTGGTTGATTGCCATGAAGCCTGAACTATCTTATGTACATAGATGCAAATGTCATTGAGTACAAAAAATGAAACTGAATGAGAAAAATTTTTTGGTACTTTTTGCTTCTCATCAAATTGTAACAAGTTTTCTCAGCTTCCCTCTCATGTGTGATAAATGAAGATGAATTTATTATCAATTATACAATTTCTAAAGGGCTCTCTATGGATGTGGAGTATCATGGACTCACACTAGATGTGGAGTATTTTGAAAAGCTATGAGAGTATATAACAACTACTTGAACAGGACTTTCATAAAAAATTCCAAGGAATGATCAATTAATGAATAATCTTGGATAATGTTCCCAAATGAATGTTTAGCTTTTGACATAAACTAATTATTAAATGATAAGAGATAACTTGGAACACCTAATTTAGTTGGTTGGCAGCTGTGAGTCCTACTCATTTGTAGTTGTCTACCACACAAATGAGTTCCTCAAGTATTGATTTACTCATCACAGTCTAACGATCAAGATGCAAGAGGTATCTTGTTAATACCTGCGAGGTCCTGCTGGAGCTCGATTTTGATACCTTGGTGGGCCTGTATTCTCATAATCAGCATCATGCCCATAACCACCCTGTGCATAATTATCATGGCCATAATTGCCATATCCTTGGTTATACGGTCCACCATAACTGCCAGCCCTGCCTGTATGGTAACTGTTGCCTCCTCGATTAGGACCACCACTTCCACCTCTGTCATAACCACCCCCTGGGGCAGATCCTCTGCCTCGACCTCTGAATCCACCCCTGCCTCCGCGACTTCTACCTCTAGAGATCTCGACTCTTAACTTGGCCCCCATGATTTCTGCCCCATTCATATTGTTGCAAGCCAATTCTGCTTCATCCATATTGAAATATTCAATAAAAGCAAAGCCTGGTGGATTAAATGCAATCCAAACCTTGTTCAACTTGCCAAATTTCTCAAACTGTGCCTCAAGATCTTCTTTCTTGACGCTGTCATTGAGACCTCCCACATATATTCGTGCACATTGATCTTGAATGCTCATGGTGAACCTAAGAAGATATGAAATAAATTCATCAGGAGATCTTTGCTCAAAAACTAATGAACCTGGAGCATTCTGTTCCCTCCCTAACGCATCATGTTTACGAGTTGACAAATTGCATGGTATGACTATTAGTTTGTAATGTGATTTCCATTGCAACTTTCCTACTTTTATATTGAAACAAACAAGTCTAATAGCACAAAGAAAATCAGTGCTCATAAACGTCGATGAAAACCCATGGGTATAATCGAGAAAGAGAAAACAAGACCGTTCTTTTCGGTCTGGCAAAATCAGAAATCCACAAAGCTGAATAAAATCTTCGATATTCATCGCGCTGCTTCGAAAATTATGCGACGAGCGAGGTACGGCGTGTTACAAACTATTTTATTTATTTATTTACGTACGTTCGTTGGAGCAAAAATGGGATGAATGCTCCAAGCTTCAAGCTCCAAGAAACCCGGCACGACCTTGAATTTGTCCAAACGGCGTCTGCCGAATTTTACATATAGATATAGCGCATGATAATATCATTAGGGCCCACTCTATCTATAGCTAACTAGGGTTATAGGGCTCATGTCTGGAAATTATGTTCCTACGATGGCGATCTCATTCAAAGCTCACCTACTGTGGTCAAAGATTCAACTGCTTTTTAAATTGCCACTCCATCCAATGGGCAACGGTCATTTTCTAACAAGCAAGTAGAGAGCACTAACCTCATCCTCTCGAACAACTTGATGATTCCAATCAACCAAATTATTCGTAAGAAAATTGAGTTTCGAACAGAGCTTGCAAACACTACAGGGATCAACTATGTAGTGATCGATCAAAGCCGCAAGCACTCCGCTCAGCCTCCAAAATTCAAATGTACCGCCCTGGACCATCCCCACCCCAATCCAATATGGCGGCGATAATCGCGGTCAAAACTTCCGGACTCCGTCGCACAGATTTCACTAGCGTAGTTGGTTCGCTGCTCCGGAGAGTGTCAAGCAGTGTCAAGAACATCAAAGAGCATACAGCAGAGTGTTTTACAGTATTTTCAGTTTGTCGTGTGTTCCGCAGTGTTCCAAACAGGGCCCGGACATCTTCAACAAAATCCGTTTCGCCGTTGCACTCGTGGAGTTGTGAACAATCATATCTTCGGTGAAAAGTGTGTAGTTTCGCAGCGAGAAATCCCGGATCCAGAGAGACGCATCTACGGAGGCGGTCGAGTATATCGGACCGCAGCGAAAATGGCGGAGGCGGAGGGCAAGAAGCTCACCGAGCTACGCGTCATCGATCTCAAGACCGAACTTGAGCGAAGGGGCCTCGACAAAACGGGCAACAAAGCCTCCCTCCTCGATAGACTCGCCAAGGTAAGGATCGCCCTCACGCGATGCACTCGCTCCAGGTTCAAATTGAGATCTCAGGGGTCTAACCTATTTTTAGCACTCTAGCCAGGACCATCCGCGTCGACGCCTCGTGCGCATCCGTCGGTTTTCGCTCGCGTAAGCAGTAATCGCAATTCGCAATCGCCGGGTATCTCGCTCGCTTGCAGCTGCTACGTTTGCACATTTAGCTCTCTTATCGTTTCATTATTTTGCACAAGCTAGTGTCCGATTTTTCCCTCATGAGAGTCACTAGGGTTTTTCCATCATCCTCAAGTTGAATGGATACTCTCAGCAATGACTCCTGAGTCAGAATTGCATCATTCGATCTTGTGAACGAGCATTTATTTGGTGATGGTGGGACGAGTAGGCTGTGATGCAGACATTTGGTATTGTCTGAGATGTTGCCCTGATCTTGAGTTTTTCATGATTTCTCATCCTATTTCAGGCAATAACGGAAGAAGGCTACGATCCAGATGAATACTTGATCGTACCCTTTGGTGCACCCAAACCTCCTATTAAGAAACCTCTTGGTAAGTTGACTGCCATGCATACCGTTCAGCCGTCAATTTTCATTCTTTCAATCACAAATCTTGTATCCCTCCTCAGATTCTCCAAACATTCCTGAACCCATCACAAATGAAAATTCAGTAGAAACTCCACCGCCAACAAGAGAAGAAGAGGCTTGTACCAATGAAGTAGAACCTTGCCAAACAGATGGACAAATAAGCAATGGAGATGGTAAGGAGGCTGCTAATGGAGCAGAGTGTGAGGTTGTTGAAGCAGAAGAGCCACAAGTCGTTGAAGAATCGGAGCAAGATGTTCCCAGGACTGGCGATGCAGATGTTCACATAGAGGATTCTACTGCTGAAAATGAAGTAGATGCTGATTACATTGATGTTGAAGAATCTGAAAATCCTGTTCCAGATGTAAGTGAAACCACTGGTGAAGAGCCAATGTTGCATATATCCACCCACCCTGAAGAATTGGATATGGTACGCATCTCAATAGTGGTCTAAGTGAGCGTAAAACATGGATAAAGTAATCTTACAAGTTTTTGTTATTATTTGTATCAAGGATTATCAAGAGCTTGATCAGGAGCCAAATGAAGCCCTCAATTATGAGGAAAATGATCCAGATGATGAGATGCAGAACAATGAAGTTATTGATGAAGTTAAGGATGTTGAGGTAGATATTACTGATGAACATCACGAAGAAAGTGAAAATGTCAATGTCACTGATGTGGAAAATGATGGACCCGAAAAAGATGATGAAGAGCCAAGTAAACTTTTTGCACCATCTGAAGAATCAAGCAACATTTCAGTTGTGGAAAATAATGGTATTGACAACGAAGACTCCATCAACTTGGACATCGGCGAGGACGAGGAAAATCTCCTTGGTGAAGAGGTAAGAAATTTGTTTAAAGTGATTTCCCAACTTGAAGCTGATTGATTTAGCACATAATGAGTCCTATGACAAGAATTTTATTTTTTACAGACTGAGTCAACTGATCGATCCAAAGGTAAGTCCATGTGCAAACATGATTTGTGTAAATGCTATTCCCTCTCAGAATTTTCAGCTACTATGAGTCGGTATTTGTATCAAAACGCATGCAAGGTATTGATCTTGCCACTGAGGTGAGAATGTAATGAAGCATGTTGGGGACTTAACCATGCCTTGAGAAAATCATAATATAAACAACAGCATCGGAAAACGGCGTACCAAATAGAAGGAAGATCGATATGACTTATTGACGATTTTGAGCTATGAGAATGAGTGATTTCTCCAGACAGCCCTTAGAGAGGACCATTTGATGGCGGCGACTATCTCTCACTGGAAGCCGATTGTAAAACTCCGACCTCTTGGTGCATGAGATTTCTCGTCATATTTCTTGAAATACCAACCAAATTGTCGATGCTACAGAAGCCTGAAACCATATAAGACTCACTCTTTTACTCAATTGCCCAAAGTACTCTCCACGATAGTTTTCTTGAACTTGCTAACTAGATGCATCAATGGATTTTGATAATGGATCATAGGCCTATGGGAGATGTAAGACCTCCTCACTTGACCTTCTAGCAAGTTTCAAATATTCCTATTTCACGACCCCTGGATATATATGACCAGTGATCTGTTCCAGCCTCACCATCAAACAAGAGCCACTTTGAAAATTTTTCGACTGTGTCAATCCCGCATTACTTACCTGATCATGTACGTTAATGACTGAGCACTCATGCCGCTATGCCATTTGCCCTTTCTGGTTTCTCTTCTTGTTGTCAAAAAAAAAAGAACCTCAAGGTTTTCTCTAGGCCATATTGATGTTACCGAATCTTATGAATGGATGATGCCTGGAAGAATCTGTCTCTCTGAGAAAAGGGAATGACTCTCTTTTCGGAACGCGCAATATCCAACAAGAGTTAGATAAGACGAGAATTAGGGAGTTTGAGCTGTCTTACCCACCAGTGAGTGATCAATATGCTACCTTGATTGTCTTAGCAGATGCAGTTGTAAAGAAGAAAATGGAAGATAGCAACGACAGCACCGCTACCAGCACCAGCAGCAGTAACAAGAAGGGAGACTCTAAAGGGAGCGGCAAAGCGGAAAACGATGCCAGTAACAAGGAAGAGGTACCGGCTGAGACGGCGCCAGAACCAGTTGCAACAGCAGTCAAAAGCAAGCCGGAAGCCGAAGGAAGCAAGAGGTTGGTCTCATTTGCTAAATGGCCTGCCGAGGTCGTATCTGCAGCCAGACATGTGTTTGAAACTTCGGGTTGCTGATGACGTGGCGTTGAGAGCAGATTATCGGCGATGGTTTTCATCAACAAGAACGAATTGTGATGCTGAACGAGTCGACAATTTACGGATCGTCCAAAACGAGCCGGTCACCGCAATCATGCGCAAGATCACTTTATTCCCCTCTTTCGTATGAGAAAAAAATAACCAATGTATCACTGCGCCTCCTGTGAGCAAGGCTCTGAAACTTGCGCACTTCGTACAGGCTCTATTATCAACTCTGGCAAATATGTTAAGGACTCGATAACTTGGCTAGCAACTCTTGAGGAAATCGAATGCAAATACGAGCAATCGCTTTATTTTCAGCTATCAATGTTTTTGGACTGCATGGAAGATACATCTAATCTTGAATTTTCTCAATAACCGACTCTCCGGTTGATTTATGCGGAAAAGTTCCGTAGTTCTCACGCTGTAAGATCGCGTTGCAAGATTGAACGCGATAGTCGCCATGACATGGTATTCTCATAATCGATAATTCCACGCCGACGGAATCAGTGGATGCATCTACTGGAGGTCAGATTTGTGAGGAGGTAATGAATTGAACGACCGTCAAGAAATTCGAAGGTGGTATATGGGTTACAACAGATGTTTCAAGAAGGTGTGATAATGGATAAGTAATCCCGAATCCTGAGAACCCATTGGTATGGTATAAAAAGAAACCAAGATAAATGAATCAGAGATCGGAGCGCTTACCATGGTTATGGTTATTCTCGCAAGAAATTTCTGTGACGATATCAGTCTAATTGCTAGCCAAATTTATACTCCTAACATAATTACAGAGACACCCGATAAGCCTCTATCATTTGAGTTTGCCAAATCTTCTTGTTTGATTATGTCAATGTTTGACTTGGACTCATTCAACTTGTATTTTTTCAGCGATGAAGTTCCAGCAGTTAAAAGTGACAAGAAAGAAGAAAAAGGTAATACTCTGATATGATGATGTACACGATACGCGAACTTCGTTTGTAGAAGCTCAATTAATGATTGAATATCTTTACAGAAAAAAGTGCTCCTCCTGCCGCAAATGTTGGCAGTAGAAATCTTTGGGTATCGGGGCTATCATCGACAACTCGTGCCACCGATTTGAAGCAGATATTCTCGAAATACGGGAAAGTAATTGGAGCAAAAGTTGTCACCAATGCTAGAACTCCAGGTGCCAGGTGTTATGGTTACGTTACAATGTCAACCAGCGAAGACGCCGAAAAGTGCATAGAGAACTTGCACAGGACAGAACTCCACGGAAGAGTCATTTCAGTTGAGAAGGTACATTCTTTCATTCTACCTGTGATTCACAGAAGAATATTATTAGCCCGGCACTATCGTATCTTTGCATCGATTTACAGGCGAAGGGTGATGCTAATAACCAAAGTCAGAATCGCAAACGCGAAGCACCTGCTAAAACTGACAAAAAGGACGAAAAGCCCGACAAAGAGTCGGACGCAGGTGACAGGAAAGTAGACGCTGAAAAGAAGAGCGATGAGTCTGCCAAGAGTGCCACGGAAAAAGATGGCGAAACAGCATCAGCAGACAAGGAGAAGAAGGACCGCAGTCCCGATGTCAAGGACGAGGATTGCGATTCTCGCTCGGTCAAGTCGAACAGGAGTAAAAAATCAGACAGAGATAGGGACACGAGTCGCGAGGACAAGAAGCGCTCGTGGGACCGTAGGACTCGCTCTCCGCGCTCCAAGAGCGCCGAGCGCCCGAACAAAGATAACGTACTATCTTTTGCTAAAATAAAAGTATATGATTTCGTTTTTCGTTCCCGACATTTTTCTCGCCAGCGACACAGCTCGAACAGTCCCATTCAACTAACCACAATCAAATTCGTCGCAGGAGGAGCGCGAGAGGCAGCGTCAGCGGGAAAAGGAGCGCATGATGCGCGAGGAGAAGCGTCGTCGTCGAGAGGACATTGAGCGCCAGCGAGCCATCGAACGAGAAGCCGCTCGACTCGATCGAGAACGCGAGAAGCTCAGGATGGAGCGAGAGCGCATCGAGCAGGAGAAGGCGGAGCTGCTGAGGCTGGAGCGCGAGCGACAGAAGCTCGAGCGCGAAAAACTCGAGCGAGAGAGGATGGAGCTCAAGAAGCAGCAGATGCGCTTGGAGGAGAGGAGACCACCGCCTCCTTCGTCTTCGATTAAGAGAGGGACTCAGGACAGGTACGAGCAGCCGGAGCGCAAGAGATTCGCACCGGATCATCCGGGACGCAGGCACAGTCCACCGGAGCGCGAGCGCAGAACCGACGTTATGGAGCGCATCGAGAGGAGGCCCGACAGCTCGAGGTACGAAGGCAGGTCTAAAGACGCGCCGATGACCAAGAGTGGATTCAAGAGGCCCAACGAGTTCAGCTCGCGAGGACGGGACGACTACGCGGAACCGCCTAGAGGACGAGAGGGAGGACCGCCGGTGCGCAGAGATACGCGACCTGGGCCCAACCCCATTGATCATCGCCCGGTCAAGGAGAGGTGAGCTCACTCGATTTTTTCACTTTTGAGCTGTGTGAATTTTTGAGTTGACTTGCGAAGCAAGCCTTGCTTCGTCAGATGCTAGGAACTACCAAGAGGGTAAAGCACTTGGACGGTTCCCTTGGCCATGATATGATGTTGCGATTCGCCACGTCACGTTGAAAAAACATTCAGTTCTCAGCAAGAGTGTAATTGACATCTTATCACAGTTCAAGTAGCATCGCCAAAATGTTTGTCTTCTCTCAAATTTTGTAAGAAAGAGTGCTCAATCCTATTGTATACGTACATCTTACTCCTCTTGCTCCTCAGAGATTCACATTTCTGTATGGATTGTCAACTTGAATGATTCAACATCGGATCCAGCCTAATTGAATAAATTCTTGAACATTCAGATCAACGAAATTCCGTCATAACTCTGATGACATCTCGAGCCTTATCATTGAGTTTTTAGAACATATTCAAATTGTATTTTTATTGTTGAATCTTTCAGATTCGACTCTCGACCATCATCATATGTACGTGAGAGAGAAGTTCACAGACCAGACGACGGTTATAGGGGATCCCGAGATGGACACACCCGTTACGAATCGAAGCCTCCCGGACCTCGTAAGTTTGAATTTTTTGATCATGTAATCCAAGTTCTTGTCAATCCTTGAAAAATTTTTGAAAACTTTTCTCTAATACCACAACCACTTTGATTAGTTGCTTTGAAACTCTCTGAATTGGGCTTTGGAATTGTAATGGATATCTAAATATAACACTTTTCACAAGACTTCAATTTCTCACACAGGTAAAACATTCCCAAGCGAAGGACGCTACGTGGAGAACAGCCGACCCTCAGGCTGGCACTCCGGCCCTCCGTCGAAACCATTCCACTCTTCAGAACAATCTGGCTGGAATAATCGATCTTCAGATTCAAGGTATACGTCGTTCGATCTGAAGAACTATCCATGTATGATTTAGCATTATTCACGAATTAATTTTTATTAATTTAATTGTAGACCTGGAGGCAATAGATGGAACAATTCGAGCAACAGTGGGGGACATCCTCGGCCACAAGTGCATCATGGTCAGCAACAATCGTACGGAAATCAATCGTACAATAGATACGAACCTTACAAAGGTTCAGTGCAGAACACGAGAAAGTACTGAGGTTACGTTCCGCCGAGTGCGACGTTCCACCCGACCTAGCGGTTGAATTCCTACATTGTGCAGTCTGATGAATTTGAATAGGCAATCGAATGAGTTAGTTCGAGCTCGGAAGATATTTTGCAGCATCGGACGACTCGCTTATAGAGATGAAGTATTTTAAGAACCGCCATCGAAATTTTGGTTGCTGATCGACTTTCTTTGTGATTTTGATTTGTATGGTGATTTTGATTTCGGAAGTTTTAGACTCGCTGAGTCGAGTCAGTTTCTTGAGATCGCTAGCTCAAACTAATCATACCGCACACAATTATAAATATACATGCATCCAATTTTGTATAAAGTAATACATTGTAATGTATAATTTTATTTAATTAGGTACAATTAAGGTTAGCATAATTACACTAAGGAGTCTTACATTAAGTACTGTTGCAGATATTCTGTATGTGGAGTAATATTTGGTACTTTTATCAAAGTACGACGAGAGAGCGCTCTTTGTTTCTACGATGAACTGTATAAACGTTGACACACGATGCCAGTTTTCACAGCGGAGCAATTTTACGTGTTGTGTGTACTTCTATTTTCTTCCTGTCGGAATAAATACGATTTCTTCAACTTGACACTAGGAGCTTGGTCAATTTCAGTATTCTCAACCAACGTACGTTGCGCGCCGGCACGAAAATCTGCGCCTTCTTATCTCGGACCATGTGAGAGACGGTATGGACTACAGTCACTGGCCGACGATCTCTTACGACGTGGAGGAGGAAGCGAGCAGCGGCGGCAACACTTTCCCTTGCGGCAGGGATGCGGCGCGCGAGCTGAGCTAAAGTGTGTCGAGGTCTGCTCTTGGCAGTCGGGATCGAGGCGCCGAGCGCGAGCGACGCCGTACATCCGCAGTCCGCTCTAAAACAGCCGGCTCGCGACACTTGCACCGTGGAATCAACGAGCTTGCGCGCGAATTTCAGTGTCGTGAAGTCGGCAGTACCCGAGTGCAGATGAGAAAATATCGAATAGTGCGAGCTGCCCAAATGTAACGAGTCAAGTGTAAGATAGACCGAGGACGAGTCATCGCTAGTGCCGACACGATGTCGCCGGCTTGCGCGAGCTTGGGTGAGTGTCATCCCGTGTCGCAGTTTCATTTTTTGATGGACTTGTCGAATCGATCGTTCTAGTGGGAGCCGAGCTTGAAAATTAGGTTGTCTGAGGAACAAGGATTGTTGGTACATTTTTGATGATTCACGAATCGCGATTGTAGGTATTAGCTTCTGATACACAAAAAGATGTATGCTTTGAGTGGTCGCGATCAGGTGTGACGAGACGAGTGTCTTGAACTTTCGTATACCGATATCGGAATGGAATTCGCGAGGCGAGGTAACCCGTCCGACACTTTCTTTTCACTTTGATTATATCGCGCGGGTGTACGCTGCTCTCTTTCACCTCGGCATTGACTTTCTGATACAGATGCTTCTTTTTGTTGAGTTTTTTCAACGGATCCGATCTATGATTAAAAATTAAATTCTCAACATTTAAAACCAATCGCTAATCATCATACGTTTTTTCAAAAATATTCAGAAAGACAATATCGTTGCTCTTCTTTCTGTCCAATCGATGAGTTACAATTCAAAAATTCTGAGCACTTTCTCATTCAGAATTTTTCGAATGACGATCTGTGGGGTTCTTCATCCAGGTGACTCTCTAAACTGAATATTATAAACAAATGCGACGCCCCGTTTGCTAAGCATTCGAATTTAAAAGCACCACAGAAGCGTCAAAATCATGCAATCGAGGGTTGAGAAAAGTACCTTCCAAACTTTTGTGAGCCTCAATATCAATATCTCGCGAAAACTCCTCGCAGCCTCGTGAATTCAAAGAGAAAGAGGGTGAGAGATACAGAGGACGAGAACTCGTATGCGGCGATATATATTCGGGCTGAGGCAAAAAGGAGGAAGGAAAGGATATCCCGGGCGCACCGTTACTCACGCTCTCCTCGCCTCTTCCCCCCACAAAAACTCATATTTCCCGTGTATACCTACGTATACATCTCATTGCGCCATTGCCGCGTTACGCATACATGTATATCATCCAAAGATCGCAATGAGAGCAAAATGAGCGCTTCGCATCCAAATTCATCAAAGAACCGCTCGGAAATTCGCCCGCGAGCCTGTAATTGAGCTTCGCCGACGATGAGATGTTTTCGAGCATACAGTCGTGTGTAATCTGTTCGGAGGCAATCGGATGTGGGTTACCCGGTGGTATACACAAAAGCCTTCCAACGGCCTCGACAATAACA
>JAPYYZ010001551.1:0-15591 GCA_030522705.1 Eretmocerus eremicus | reverse complement strand
ATCAGCTCTCCTCGCGAGTTAGTTCCTCCATTCACTGAAAGCACTTTGAAAATATAAGAAGCCATCCCGCGTGAACCCAATTTAACTACTGTTTTCCGAAAAGCAAGAGATCATTTAACTTAAAATGCCGGTGATAAGAACCCATGAAATACAGGGATCAACAATTTCTTCTTCATCATTCTAGCCTAAAAATGCCGCGTTTGAATGCAGTTTTAGGCTTCTAATACTGAATAATCATCATTGCCATGTTCACGCGTCCATTTCAGGTGCGGGGGACTATTTCCCTCGCTTCGCTTGGAAAAACAACTGGCCTGGCGCCCTGAATGGGTGGACGCACCCTGAAAATAATGTACTCTTCAATTATCTTATAGTCTATAAGTTTGGATTCCCAATCTGGATGGGATATAACTGAGAGGAAAATTCAGCCCACAATTCAAAGTAATAACTCCTGTCTCTCCACCACTTACCATCCTCGAATCGGTGAATCTCGAAAAAATACGGAGTTAACCCATTTGAGCTACGAGCCTCCCAAGACTCTTCCGCCGATTCATCCTCCGAATCGAATGCTCCCTCTCGATTGTCACATACCACCCAGATTCTCCTCACCCGCCCCAGAATGCGCATCTCCTCGGCCGCGTCCACGCAATTCCAGAGCAACAGCCATCCATACTCGATCGAGCATCCAGCTCAAACGGATCCGTCGAGTGGTCTCTGCATGACCCTCCGCGGTATCTCCAATACCAACAAAGCTCTCTCGAGGCAGGCTATGCACAATCCGATTCAAACGAGTTTCAGCCGAAGCTCCCGCTCCTTCTCGTTGCCCCGAAGCGAAAAATGAACGTCTCGAAGAGGAACCCCACAAGACCGCAAGCTCCCGACAAAGTCCCTCCGCACCCGTTTACGCTAATAAGAGCAGCTCCTTGCGAGAGAGGACGAGACTGCGCCGCAGCATCCGGATCGATAGTGCGTTTCTCTTGGGGTAGCGCTCGCTCAGGTACCCATACTTTACTTTTACCCTCCGAAGCATCAGCTCTCATAACGAGCTCGAGCCTCTTTGCAAAAGCTGCACCCGATGCACCCCTGTATATTATACTATATAATCGTAAGAGTCCTTTGATCCCTCGCTCCCATTCGTTATTGTTCCTTTATTCCGCTGTGAGAGTAGCCGAGCTTCGTCGCGAGCCTACTCGTAACGAATTGCAAGAGTAGAGAAGAAGGGTCAGCGAAAGACTCGCGAAGCTACTGCAATGCCAGAGGGTAGGTACGGTCCTCGTTGTTCGTCTCGTTCGCGTTTGTTTGAAGATTTTTCTATGGGATTGTGATTTCCTGGAAGTAGTCTCCTCGACAGCGCTGAAAAAGTCGAGGAGGATCTCGGGGCGCACTTGTAGTTCCGCGAGCAGAGAACAATCGTGTAATTACGCATCTTCCAGAACAAATTTTTTTCATTATTAGAAATCGTGGTTTGTACACAAGGATGATGAGTCGTTAGCTTCACTGTAGAAAGGTGCGTTGAAAATTCAACCAGAATTGTCAACCACGTGGGGGAAAATTCAACCACTGGTTGAAGTCTGTTTCTCAACCACTGGTTTGATTTTCAACCAGTGGTTGAATAAACGATCTAGACAGAAAATGTGCATATAATCCCAGAAATTTTTATGTTACAAAACGTATGCAAAATTTCTTCCTGGACCGTTGATTTAACCATTGGCTGAAAATTCAACCAGTGGTTGAGGGGAGATTTCCAATCAGCGCTCGAACATTCAACCAGTTGTTGAGAAAAAAACTTCAACTAGTGGTTGGGAAAACACTTCAACCATCGGTTGAAAATTCAACCAGTGGTTGAAGTTTTTGATCAAAATTTTTCACAGTGATTGTAACAAGTGTTCGGAATGTTTATGACTGGAAGCTTTATTGAGAGACACGGCAAATGAAAACTCAGCAAATGAGGACTGTAGTAACAAACAATGATGAAAAAGATCGCATAGAAGGCTCTCCACGCGTTCTCGTTAATGCGATCAGATAGCTCATTTAGCTTGCTTTAGCCACTCTCGTGGAAGCGAACAGAGGGTAACAATGAACTGCTCCTTTCGGCAGCGCGGAGAAATATTTGAACTCCCCGCCTAAAACCCGGCTTCATTGCGTTGGGCATCTCCGGAAAATGAAATGAGTTTCCCTCCGAGCAAGCAATATAACGCCCATTACGCCGGATATTGCTTCAAATATACGTTGGACGAGAATACGAGCTTCGAGCATGATATACGCCTGAGCTCGTTCGAATTTGTTCCTTCGATTGTAATGGCAAACAGCGGCGTGCTCCGAAATCAGCGCCATGAAAACTTCTATAGGGCTTTGCGCATTTCTGTCACTTACAGCAATGCGACTAACTCAAACTTATATGGTCCTTCCCTATAGCTCCTTACGATTAAACGTAACGTGGAACGACTCTCGGGGTCATTCAATAACCCTCGATTACATCCCTTCTGTTCTGTGTTCTTGGAAACTATGTTGCTGAAACTAAATACGAAGGAGTAAAGTTTGGGAAATATTATAGACGGTCGCGATCGATCCGACGATCTGACATTACGATCATGTTTCACGGTTATAGAGCTTCAGTTATGACGGCAATACTGTAATAACCGCAATATTTGTGGAAGAAAGCTGAGGGTTGAGTTCGCAGAGGGAAAAGTTATTGCATGTATGGACAGACATTGGGAGGTCCCATATAAATGTATCGCATTGTGTATAGGACACTCATTGGGTGGCAATGTCGACTCCAAGAGTTTATTTGTTCCATCATCTTCACAGTGCCTTTCAAAATTAATGGATCATGGGTAGTCTGAGGAAATCACGGGTATCCCCAAAACACTTCATCGTACGGCAGTTTTTGATAAAGCACCTGAAAGATTATAAGAAAATCGATAGATTTTTTTTTTTTTCAAAGGATTTCCCTATACCATTCACCAGACTGCATTCAACGTTAAAAATCTGAAAAAATTTGTCTTCTATCAATCACCTGTAACTTTGCCGGATGTTATTTGATCATGAAAATCCAAACGGGATATTGTAGATAAAATTCAAAATCTACATTTTCCTCCATTTAAAACTTCTTTACGACTCTCCCGATCCGAGTTACGAGCTTTGCAAGAAGACGTTTCATCTTATGTTCGCACTCATCGAAATTCCGAATGGGACGGTCACCCCGCTTATTCGGGCTCTATTTCACTCAAAAAATTCATTGTGAATTTTCGATTATTTTCATGGCACTATGATCATAATCTTGATGAGTAACCACGACATAAAACGTTTTGTCCCGTAGGTCATGACTGAGATCCACAGAGTCGTAAAAAAATTTTTAATAAAAGAGGAAAATGTAAGTATTGGATTCATCTACAATATCTCGTTTGGATTTTTATGATCAGGTAACATCCGGCAAAGTTACAGGTGATTGATTGAATACAAATTTTTTCACACTTTCAATGTTGAATATAGCCTGGTAAGAAGCATAGAGAAACTTTTCAAAAAATATAAACCGATAGCTTTTTTTATGGTCTTTCAGAAGCTCTGTTTAAAATTTTCGTACAATAAAGCGTTTTGGAGATATATGTGGTTTACTGAGACCATCCATGATCCATTAATTTTGAGAGGCAGTGTATCATTCAATGACGTTGAGTCAAATTCAATCATCAGTGTACATTTCAATTTTATTTCTGCTTCTCCTTACAACTTCTTGTGAAAAGGCTTTAGAGCGCAAACTCTCTCAGAAAAGACGTTTTACGCAAGCTTTCTATGACAGGATTTTTGATGCGAAATTCTCGAGATAGGGCTTTTTAATTCCTCTCAAACGGCAGGCACTTTTTATCCTCTCGTGAATCAAAATAGAGCTTTTTAGTTCTCAACCTTCGTCGATATTCAAATTCCAATCCAATCATAGTGAAGAATCGACCAATAAACACACGGCGCAGCCTCATTCCATAACGATGTCACCGTGAGAAATACCTTATAGCCTCGTAAAATTCTGTCGCACCTGGTCACCAAGAGCCTCTCTGCCTCCTTCGTCAATGATTCAAATTCTCGCCGAGTTATACCTATACTACGACGCATCGCGAAGAGCGCATACATCAGAGGCTCTGCTCGGCGCATACCTCGGAAAAAAAGTGCGCGTGGAATATGGAATCGCGAAGCGCAAAATCGGCGCCAGAAGGTGCATACTCGACGGCAGCATCTTACATAGGTACCATATACTGTCGGAAACGACGCAAAAAAAGTTGGGGGTTATACACTCGGAAACGTTGGGGGCTGAGGACGAGACCAAAAACACGGGAAGGAAGAGGAGAGAAGTTGGCGCAGCTCTCCGATGCAAATCGCTGCTGCCGCAAGCCGATGAGCCAAGAGGGCGAATCTTGCAGCGTATGGCAAAGTCTTTTTTTCTTGTTCTCGTGTAAAACGCGAAAAAGAGCCAAAAGGCGGCGAGAGCTCGTCTCGGTGTACCAGGATTCTTAAGCCGCAAGAAAAGTAATATTTCATATCTATAGCCTCGGCGTATGGGTTGGAAGATGGGAAGAGTACGAGAGGAGCTTGCAAGTGATATGGTGAAATGAGAAGGCCTTACGGCTGGCGCGAGAATATCGAGTGGAACGCGAGGATTCACGATCGCGCGCTCGATGAATTTTTATGGCAGGAAGCAGCGAGCAACCACTCATACAAGATAATTCTCCGAGTCTGTTATTACGACTCAAGGGACCTCGTACCATATGACGTTACTATCTGTATTGTGCAGAGGAGCAAGTCTCATTTTGCGTAAATAATATTTTTTCATATTGCGGAGGACAACGTACGAACGAAGGACAGCAAAATCTTGAGAATAAAAGTCCGGTCGAGGATAGAGCAATATTCAAATGATGAAACAAGACCAATGAAATAATGGAGGGCTTGAATCAAGAATCAATAAAATATTGAGCTCTTGATGATCATATTTCATGAACCGAAGATACTGACTCCTGTCAATATCGTGATGTATTGGATCAATATGCGTTGCACGTTTCATTATTCAAACTTTCTATAGGGAGGAAAGTAAGAAGCTCGAAGAACACGCAGCATGAGAAGGTTTCTCATAACTTTCCTCCTGAAGGAAACTAAAACTTAATGTAGGAGCTACTCGATGTTTCAAAGTCTATCTAAAGAGGGTGCGCCGGTACCCGAATGAATGAAAGTAGGAGGTGCATTCTATGGGCGTCAAGAGCATGACAAAAGGGCAAGGGATACTTAGAATTTGTGAAAAGTATAAAAATAATAGGAATATACGAGGAAGCACATTAGTCCTAGGAGATAAAATGTTCATAGCGACACAATCACAAGCGTCATCAAAATATGTAAAGATTCAATAACATTGAACATTCAATTGAATGTGTGCACAAACATTCTACACCGTAATCTTACATTAAACCTTATCAAATCTCCATGCTTTATACTGAACAGAGCAATAGCAGGACGATGCAATAAGCAACTTCTATGCAGACGTCAGAGTCTTGCTTGAGATTTATCTCAATCGATCAAATTTACATTACCCCGATTCTAAACGAATGTTTTCAACACATTATGTTTCTCAGTTTCTGAATGTGGGTCACGAGAAAGTTCTGCTGACATCAAGTTCTGACGGAAGATCTTCCTAAATTTAATTTTATGCTATCTGATTCACAGGATAAATCACAACCCTGCAACGCTCTTTGACTTATGAAATTATAAGCTCCATCATTCCGCAAATTTGCGACTTGGATTTAGAGACATTTAGAACAAAGAGGAAGATACCAAATCTTGCCAGGATTTCAAATTTCTCACTGTCAATCTGGCACTCAAAGATTACGAAATTAGGGATTCAAATTAATTAAATTCGTAGCATGTCGCGTGTTTTGGACCTTAAACAACTTTTTTCTCCTTGAATATTTGATTTTATCGAGTTCCCTGAGCTCTCATTCGTTTTTTCATCACTCAGTTCATGAAGCTGGAAGAATCATCTCCATCTAAATCCAGAGATGAAAGAGGATATGATTCTCTTAGGCACATGTGACTTGTGTTAACAAATTATCTTCCAAGGTAGCATGTAGAAATCAGTCCTTTATCATTACACCTAAGCATTATTCTATTTTGGTTGTGATTTGCTAATGCAAATGGTTACACAACTCTATCCTATTCCACCCGTGAATTGCGAATAAAATGGAATAAAATAGAATGTGTATGGCTCACTTCAGGAAGTTGAGTTACGATTAACGTGTCATTCTTCAACACATTGCTCTAAGATTTGAGTCACAAACAATACCGACTGTTCCATCTTTCGGCTAAATCGAGATAGGTCTATGGAGGAAAAAACAGTTACTCGTGAATATGATAAACTCCATACTCGAGGAAAATGAATATTTTTCCTCCCGTCTTACAAGCAAAGGGCTCGAATTCCGGAGACCCTATCTTGCTGGGAATTGTTTTACACATTCTTTGAACCAAAAAAAGGCACCCGTATTGTTTGTTTGGGCCAATGGGCCTCTCCTCTGAAGATACGTTGAAAAACATTAACATTGCCCATATAGGCCCATGTTGAAAAGTTGTGTGCGTAGGTATACTTGCAATGCTAACTTTTCTGTCTGTATCTTTAGAGGGATGGCCCATTGGAATAAACAAAAACATACGGGTATCTTTTTTGGGGACAAACAATGTGTAAAAGAATATTCAACAAAATTTGGCTCCCAGAGGTCGAGCCCTCTCCTTGTTAGCCAGAAATTGTCTGCTGCATGCTCTGAGGTTTACTCAAATCCGCTTCTCATGAAAAATATTCTAGATCCCAAGGACAAAATGGAAGTTGAATCTAATCTATTACGATGTTTAACATAAACTGATCAGATCTTCACACATAATTTCGTAAACATAGATTTAAAGAGTCTACGTGGAGATATCCATGGTATTTTCACGTAAGAAACTCCGTGGAATCCCACCTGGAAAGTCCAAGAACGCCACGTGGATCCCTCCCTGAAATGCCTCATGGACGAAACTCCACGTGGCATTTAAGGACTTTTCTAGGGGAACTCCGCGTGGAATTTTCACGAGCCTCCACGCGTTGGCTCTCTCATTCGGAACCTCTATCTATCATGTAGAAACATTACGAAGGTTCACGAATTCCAATGGAAAACCCTCCATCTGTTGTTCATCACGATCGAAACCAAGCCCTCCTCAAGGTCAAGAGCAATCTCCGTATCTATCAGGGGCTTAGTTTCCAAGTGCCAGTACCAACCCAAAAAGTTTCGTGAAAATCAACTTACCACAAACTCGACCCTGCCCACTCAAACCTTACCATTCTAATATAATTCCTCAGCTCCCATCCGCACAGCCTCTCGCAATCACATCAAACTATCCTCCGAGCTCCATCGCCTCTCCGCCACTCTCTGACAAACAAGCGGCGCGTAATCGAATTTCCTCACTGGCTTCCACCCCTCAAACCCTAACCTCCTCTTTTTCAACGTTTTCGCATCTCTCTCGCTCCATCATCCAATCCTTTGTCTTCGCTTCGACTCTTCGCGGAGAGAGCCTCGTACCCCTACACTTCGCAAGTTCCGCAAGCTCCGCAAGCTCTGCAAGTTGTGTTTTTAGTAGGTCTCGAAGGAGAAGCCACAGCGGCAAGAGTGGCGATAGAAGTGGTGATAGTACAGCGTAGATAAACGTCTTCTTTTGCGTGGTTCATGCGGTGGCTGGCCGGATGCGACAGGGGAGGAAGTGGAGAAAAGGGAAGAGGAAGGAGAGAAAGAAGTACGATCGCGAACAGGGGGATAATTTTTCAGAGAGACGTAGATTAGTCCTCGCCACTTCTACTTTGTGTCTTGAACGTACTCCAGTTTTCCCTCTGAGTTTATGTATGAGGGGTTGCGAGAGAGTGAATGGGATTGTTGAGGCGGCTCTTGAGATAAGACTCCTCGAGGGGGCGGAATTTTAGAGCTAATTTGCCATGCGCGCATTATAACAAGATGCGAGGCTTGATTGTCACTGGAAGCACCGTAATCTTGTCCCTGATTCAGCATCAAACAAAAAGACATTGTCTATAAAATATCTCCAAAATAAAGATAGTGGTTGAAGGTAAATCGGAATAATCGACTAAAAGAATGATCGAGTTACCGAAGTGAGTTATCCTACCAATTCAAAGAGATAGTAGTTACTAGGTCGATCGCTCATTAATAGCTTCATTCTGTAACACGTCAAATGAGTTGATTTAAGTTCCAGATAAAAATTGAGTAAAGTAAAAGCCTCACTATGTTGGGTGAAGAGAAATTCCGAGAGAACAATTTGGATAATGCAGATAAAAGAAGCGTGAAATCGGCTGCTTTTTCAGATGCCACTTTAGCCAGCATTTTCAAGCACCAGAGAAGAGAAACGGGCAACCATAGCCAACTTGTGAAGGCTGGGCACGACAAAATCAATTTGTCTCGTTTATCGAGCTGAAAATCGTATCAGAAGCTTGCGAAAATACCTCGTCCTTCTTAATCAGCTGCTTCTGACGCGCAAACAATGTCAGAGGAGCAAAAAAAAACGTAAATTCAGGAGCTTATCACTCTCAGTTTGCACAGTCTTACAAAATACTCTTTGATACCGATTCCTCATTTCTGCACTCGAGATGACTCCTCATTATTTTACCTGCACGTTGGATGATACTTCAGTCAAAAATCTGAATACGTTCAGTGCGAAACCGCTCTCTCGTTATTTTAAAGAGAACGTCAATCAGACAGTCCTACTCAACTAAAATTGACAGTATGGGAACGAAATTCAGATTCAAAGTTGAACGATCCCATAAAAATGGTCGCTATTCGATGAAGTTTTTCCGCCGATACGAACCGACATGAGCTGGACGATAATAAATCGTGGATCCCAGCGGTAGAAGCAACCACAGTAAACGTGTTAGAAGAAGAAGACTCGGTTCACATTCAGCAAAGATTTTCAAGAACCAGAATAATCTTCGTTCAGTAGTATAATTTCTCTTACCATCGCTCTAAAAAACCTATTCAACTCGACTAACCATTATAGCCTCATCAGTTCTTTCATCTTCTTTGATGGGATGAATCATGATGTAAAAAACGAAGCCCAAGAAGAAATTTCGCTCCCATCGACAACGTGAAAATTCTCGGCAGCTATGATGAGGCGGAACTTCTACCGTAACTCAAGATCAAATTCCTCGCAGCGTCAAGTCAACTCTCGAGAGCGGACCGCTCCATGATAAAAATTGCACTCTTCGCAGAAATTGTTAGCTCTCTCTCGCTCTAAGAAATGCTAGTAATTTTCCGTCTGAAGGTGAGGCGCGCTCGAACGGCTCTCCCTTCCTCCCATTCGACGCTGAATCGGTCCGTTCTGCAGACATATACTTAGCCGAATTGAACGTTAAATTACTAAAGCGCTGGCCAACCCTTTGAAATAATTTCGATAGAGCGCGGCACATGTATAGAGCTTCGGCAGCCCTCCTTCTCCCACGCCCGCGCACGTATAGTTATACTTCCGGCTCTGGACAGGACTTTATTCCTACGGCCAAAGTAGATACCTGCGGAGAGTTTCTAACACATACCGGTAGGATTTCACCACGGCACGCGAGACGATACACAGAGTTTGAAACTCACACGTACAGCGTTCAACTTTGGGGAAATTTCACCGCTCGATAATACCTCCACGCGGCTTATGCCAATAATTACGATGTAAAGTAGACCGTTCGGTGGGTAATCGTGCCTCATCGAGGAGATGGGCGTGGCTGGCACAGGCGAAGCCCAAAAGTATACTCTGTAGCTCGATTGGGGAAGAATAAAAAATCAATCGGAGCGTGCTGTAGAATCGGTTCGCTCAATGCCTCCGACGATTCAATTTCATTACTTGCTTTCTTGATTGAAATATTTGATTACTTGCAAAATTGTCAAAAAAAAGTTTTGCGTGTATACCTAGGGCCAAGCAAACATCGGTTGATATTCACCAAGGTCCATACCGCCTGTCGCATGCATCAGGAACGACAGCTGAACATGAATTTTAGAGATCAGGCGAAGGGTCAAGTATTCGAGAAAAACGTTATCTCTTTGATTTTGGAGTAAAATGAAACGAAATCGCGTGTGTCGAAAAATTACCGAAATCGTTTATTTGTTAGAATAATGATTTTTCCAGTCTATATAGACGGAAGAATGGGCTGAAATTTTTAGAACAGGAAATTGCAAGATGAGACGAAAAATCAGAGAAAAGTAATTCGAAACTATTGAGCATGTCAGACCTTGCGAAGGAATTCATAAAGTAATGGAAAGCCAATATTTTTTTCCCGATTTTGTATTTATAATATTTCCCCAGCCCAGTTCAGACCCATCACTCCCCAACCATCACTTTCCACAATCAGACTCACAATCACGTGAGCGCGCGTTCAAACACACACACGCTCATACCACAACGCACCTACATCCACAATATCACACACACACACACACACACACACACACACACACACACACCACAAGACACCCACATCCACAATCCCGCTTCAACGCCACACACACACACACACACACATACACACGCCGGCGCGTGCGCGCACATTCCATAATCATACTCACAATCACATGAGCGCACTTGCAAGCACACATACACTCACCACAGTACACCCACATCCACGACCTCCCATCCACACAAACACACACACACACACATATACGCGTGCCCGCACTAGAGGGTCACCACACATACGCAGATTCACAATCTCCCATCCACAGACATACATACATACACACACACATACAGAAAGTCGACTCCGCCCTCACACTCTTAAACTCTTTCGAAGCCAGAATTGACGAATTATTTTGCCGCTCTTTTGCGAGTTCTTCTCTGAGTGTTAAGGGATGGTAGCGTATAACCTATAAAAATTTGCCACTAAAATGAACGATGCACCCTTGAGCAAGTCACGAAACTGTGCCAGCAGCACATCGCCCGGAACGGATTAAAATTTCATCCGAAGCTGATTTCGTTGGCGGACTTGAAAAATTATAGAGGCAGCCGTCGCCCCGCTTTGTGGTATACCCTAATTCTATTCCAGCCGAGCAGTCGCGTAGCGATGCAACCCCACATGAGGCAGTCGCGCCCCCGTTTCAGCGCGTGCATAATCGAGGCGGAAAAATATATATGTGTGTGTCCTGATTGCATACATATGCGAGGCGAAAAAGTGTGGAGGGTTCAGTTACCTAGTACATACACATTACATATACATATATGAAGCAGATAACGTGGCGCATCCCGGCCGCATAATGGGGCTCTGTGACTCCGTAAAGGGCGCGGCGCGAAACGAAACGTCAAAGAGTTCGCGCGGGCTGAAAGTGTATAGTGGCGGCATTGCATGAGCACGAGGGCGTTTGCTCGCCGTTTGATGCCAGAGCGAAAGCAGCCCTGTGTGTGGCCTGTGAGCGCATCATCAACCCGCCTTTATACACAGGGCACACATCGCAGCAGTGCCAGCCCCGTCAGCGTTATTGGATGTTCTTTTCGAGGCCGGGCTTTTCTTTTTTTTTGCGTGCGCTCGAAAGCTGCTTCTCGACTATGGCAACGAGAGCTTTTCGAATGTGGTTCAATCTTTTTACAAGAGCTGCTGGATGTTGGCGTATGTAGAGTGGAAGTACGATCGAGCACGTGAGATGACGAATTAGCGTGAAGTAGTAGTTTTGAACAATTTGGTTTACTCGAATTTACGAGCCACCAAAGCTGAGAAACGATTACTCAAGTGGTTTGAAAGAGAAACAAAAAGTGCTAGGAACTTTGCTTGTCCAGAGATTTTTCATTTTTCATTTTTTATTTTGAAATTTCCCAGCCCATGCGAAGGGAGGAATCCATCAGGGATGATCTGGGAGTATCGTATCATCTATCTACCCATGTTGAAGAGAAATGTCGAATGTTGAATACGCTGTGATGCTTGACAACAGCATTATTCCTCGGCTAGAGGGAAGAGCGGATGGATGCGCTAATTTTGCGTAAATAATGAGTTCACAATGGATGATTTCGTGGGCATTGTAGTAAGAAGGATCACTTTTCAATGATGGATTCATGTAGGTATCGATCAAATTACCCGCACTGCCTCAGTTTATGATATGAACCTAAACAGCAAAATGAAACTCCCTCAATTGATCAATACCATATAGTAAGTTCTCAATGACAACGAGATTATACCATCATGAGCCATGCACAATGTCAAAAATTGAGATGCTTTACATTGACAATGAGAGGACCCGACCTCCGGGAGCCCAATCTTTCTGTAAACTGTTTTACACATTCTTTGGACCAAAAAAAGTCACCCGTATTGTTTATTTAGTCCAATGGGCCTCCCTCCAAAGATACAGGCAGAAACGTACGCATTGTAAGTATACTAGTAAATTGATTCTATTGGTCTCTCCTGCCATGTGAGGGATTGAAACTGACCCGAACCTCTACGCCTAACAATGCAAGAAACGACAACGTTGAATAGGAAATGATATCATTTTCTAATCCATTCACTAGTATCTTTTTCTTATATTTTTCTCTAATCTATATCCTCTTTGGATAATTGAAGGGGCTGAGACTTTTGTCGATCCTCCGACATGTCACGTGCTGAAATTGGGCAATTCGACATTGTCGTTCCTTGCATTGTTAGGCATAAGGGTTTAAGCCAGTTTCAATCCCTCACATGGCAGGAGAGACCAATAGAATCAATTTTCTAGTAAAATTTTGAAAAGTATCTTGCAATCGAGTCATTTAAATTCATAGTAAGTATATCGATATACACAACTTCTCAACATAAGCCTATATGGGCAATGTTAATGTTTCTCACTGTATCTTTGGAGGGGAAGCTCATTGGATTAAAAAAAAACGGATATTATTTTCGAGTTCAAAGAATGTGTAGAAAAATTTTGAGTAAGATTGGCCTTCCGGGGGCCTGGTCCTCTCCTTGTAAGTACAATACTTGACGCACGATTTTAATACTCTACACAAGGATGAGATCGTATGGCACTCGATGAGGACATCGACAATTCACAAAAGCATTACATTAAAAAAGTAATTCCAGTTTTGGATCAACCCGACCTCAAAACTATTGTCTCAGCTTACAAAGATCGCCAACTAAACATTCAGAATCTCTCGTTTATTCTTCAGAATAAGTTAGATTCACAAGAGTTCGATAACATCCACAAAAAACTTCAATATTTTCACCTTTGAAGATACACCTGGTGATCCGAGAGACGCCTCCAAGAGATGTTACGCAGTGTGATACCAATTCCCGCAAAGATTAAGCATTCCACTCGTCCTCGCAGACGAGATATTCAATCTATTTCAACTGCAAGGGGCGACGACGAGTTCTGCTCGATTTTTCTCGTCTCTCTCCGCCGAGTTCAATCTCACCACCGGCCAAATAGATAAGGCTCTTTGAACCGTCTGCGCAAGGCGAGACCCGGAGCAAATCTATGCTTTACCGCGAGCTACCGTGACGTTCAGATGCGTCGTCCGCTTCTTTGACAGAAAGTTTGCAAAGTCAAGTCTAGTGGAAATGAAGACGTCCGGAGTTCCCCGACGATGTCGAGCCACGGCTTCCAAGATCGTCTACTCTGATATAAAGAGTCACTAAGCTGCCGAGCCTCAAAGCTCGATTAGACTAGTGATCATTCATTCCGGCAACTCCTAAGCTCACCAAAACTGAGACACTTCAATTAAAAATTGCATCGCATTCTGGTAATTCATAGTAACTAAGGGTTCCAAATGTCATCATCACACCGTGCAGAAATTCGGAGTATCGCCAACACTGGCAAACTCATGCTATTTTCAAACGAAACTAGATTGCTCTGTCACACGTCGGCTAGCCATATTTCGAATATTCGCAAGGGAGAAGGACGCGTCCAGAGAGGAGCTCCGGGCCCATTCGTTCTCATCTCGATGCATAATTCAACGGGTACATTCCGCGAAACGAGGCAAACACTGGAAGAGTATTCCGTGCGCGAATTGTCGCGGAATTTGGGCAGCGTCTCTCGTTGCATTAGAGCGTACCCGCGATTCATTAGCGTCAGCGTCGGGCTCATGTTGGTCTAATAATTGGAGACAGTCGTATAGCTACCGCTAAAATTGTGGTGAGCTTCTGTCTGGTTTCCTATACGCGGATGACCCGATAATTTCTCGGACCTCTAGCGCCTGGAGACTCTAATGGATTGGAGTCCTCATTTCTGTGCCTCTGGTGAATCGAAGCACTCGATCACCTTTTGATCAGTACGAATGGGTTTCGCATTTTGAATGGATGCACTGTTGACGAGTGAATGAAGGAGGAACTCGTAATTATGCGAGGATGGTTTGTAATCATCTATTCGTGCTTTTCGATTCGACGATGGAGAAAACGGTGCGGTTGATTATAGCAATTAACCCATTCAGTGTCCAATATATTGGACACTTGTTCCTGATTTATTATGTAAAAGTTGAGAGGCACTATGGTCTGGATATATATCGCCTACCTAACGGCGGTACCTAAACTGATAGAAAAATTCATTAAAGTGGGCCATTTGTTACATTACAGCTTCATAAACACAGATTCACGAGTTCAACTCTTGCGTGCAAACAAAATCTGGGATTTTGCGCTCGTCAAACTTCAAACGAAAAAAGATATTAGCGTTCTATAGAGCAGACTGAGGTCGGGAATCCCATTTTAAGGTTCAATGTATGGATGTAATCCGCTGCGACAGATTTGTGAACGTAGAAAAAAATCAAATCTCATGTGATCATATGTCGACAAACTAATCAATCTTTGAATCTATTGTAGAAACCACCCACATGCCTCAAAAATTCCTCATTTTCGCCCATTGGGTTTATTTCACCTAAACTGTCAAAATATATCTTTTACTAATATTTTTCAAACGCATGTCAGTTCCCCATTGATCACGTAAATCCACATAAATCGATTTGTGATTGGATTGTCTAAACTAGAAACTATCAGGTCTCTCGACAATTTGAAATGATTGAGCACCGGACGTCTATCTCGAGAGAGCCACAAAATTAATATTGGCATAAAATGCACACGATGCGGTCGATATTGAAAGTGATGGATAAAGTTCAGCATCATGGAGGCATGAATCAGGCCTCATCCTAACGCCATTAACAATCACTCCAATATCGTACTCTTCGGAGAATCTACGAGAATCAACTTACGACACGCATACACGCGAGTTATTTGATTTTCGCTTATCCCTCGCATCGCTATTAGCCAAAATCGGTTCTGCGAGTGGCAGCTACAGACAGCTAGTGCACGTATATCCCACGCATATATACTTAACGCAGCGTTGAATCTGTACTGCAAATTCACGCACGGTTGGCCCTATCTCGGTCGAATGCGCGCAGTGGCGAACTGTATCCCCGTAAAATTCCATAAATTAACATATTCACGGAACTGCGAGTTGCAATGGTACTAGGCTACGAGTACTGATGGGCCATCTAAGCTTGTTGCAGTTCTATTGGCGGGCTTTAGTATTTTTAACGTATCTCGGTTCAGTTATTTTTACAGCACTTTTCAAGACCTTTAACATATGATTCATCACATTCAATTTCTACATT
>JAPYYZ010001549.1:0-14979 GCA_030522705.1 Eretmocerus eremicus | reverse complement strand
AGTGACTAGGTGTAGGAGTAAGTGGATGTAAGTATGTAGTAAAGAGTAACTGACCCAAGTGGCATGAGTCACTGATATTTATGTTGTCGGTAAAAGTCAGGCAAGATAAGCACGACCTTTGAATTAGGTGACCTTCGAACTAACTCGAGTCCGGTCAATTGAATGTCATACTGAGCAGCGATGGAATTTGCTAGCGTCTCCGGAAATGGTGTTAAGGTGGCTCGGTAATTTCTCGCATGTATATGGGTTGTTCGGTGTTCTCATATGGTATCTCGAGTGTGTATATTGATTATGATGAGAATTCAGTAGTTACGCTGTCTTCGACCGTAGGGCACCACACAGCATGGGAATTTTTCAAGGAAATATTTCGTGGAAACCTTCCAGAGATTTTTCAGAAATATTTCAAGGATGATTCTGCAATATTTCATAGAAACATTCATGTGAAATCTTTATGAAACGTGTCAGTAACATTTCGTGGAATATTCCGAGGGATTTTTCTGAAATCGTGCGATGAAATCTTTCTCAAATCTCTCAGAAAAATTTCACGAAAGATTCCGACTAATCTTTCTGAAAGCTTGCGATGAAATCTTCCGGAAACCTTTCAAAAAAATTCCAACGAATCTTTCTGCAATCTTGCAACGGAACCTTCGCGAAATCTTTCAGAAACATTCCACGGAAGATTCCGACAAATTCTTCTGAAAGCTTGCAATGAGATCTTTCGGGAACCTTTCAGAAAGATTTCACGAAAGATTCCAACGAATCTTTCTGCAATCTTGCAACGAAACCTCCACGAAATCTTTCAGAATCATTTCACGAAAGATTCCGACTAATCTCCCTGGAAGCTTGTAATGAAATCTTCCGGAAACCTTCCAGAAAGATTCCACGAAAGATTCCAACGAATTTTTCTGCAATCTTGCAAAGAAATCTTCTCAAAATCTTTCAGAAACATTCCACGAAAGGTTTCAATGAATCTTTCTGCAATGTTGCATCGAAACCTTCACGAAACCTTTCAAAACATTTTACGAACGATTCCGACTAATCTTTTTGAAAGCTTGCGATGAAATCTTTCTGAAACCTTTCAAAAATATCCCACGGAAGATTCCAACAAATCTTCCTGCAATTTCGCGACAAAACCTTCGCATAACCCTTCAGAAACATTTTACGAAAGATTCCAACTAATCTTCCTGAAAGCTTACAATGAAATGTTTTCAAAATGTTTCTGAAACATTTCAAGAGGGATTCCAACGAATCTCTCTGGAATCTTGCAACCGAACCTCTGTGAAATCTTTCAGAAACATTTCACGGAAGATTCCACACAGCATGAAAATGTTTCAAGGAAATATTTTATGGAAATATTTCATGGTAACCTTCCAGAGATCTTTCAGAAACATTTCAAGAAAGATTCTGTAATATTTCATCGGAACATTCATGTGAAATCTTTAGGGAACGTGTCAGAAACATCCCGTGGATTATTTCGAGGAATCTTTCTGAAATCGTGCGATTGAATCTTTCTGAAATCTTTCAGAAACATTCCATGAGATATTTCGAAAAATCTTCCTGAAATCTTGCTATGAAATCTTTCTGGAACGTTTCAGAAAGATTTCAGGGAAGATTCCAACGAATATACTGTCCGCCAGGTGAAGCCTGGTCGTACTCTAAGCATCTTGAGGCCGATGAACATCTCATTTTGATCAGATTTGACGATTTAAAAATATCCAAACCCCCTCATCAACTCTAAAACTGATTGGCCGATCCATCGCAGATTTCACTATGTCAAGGATTAGGTCATGGAGATCTAATTCAAGTCTCGATTAACGCGTCTTGTGCTTCTCGCAAGCGACCAAGTATAACCTCGGTTGATATTTATAGGAGTTCAAAATTATTGCAGATAACTGTACATGTGAGCGGATATGGTAAGATAGGCATGCGCCGTTACCGATATTGCGATCTAGTTTGAGTTAGTCTGAGTTGCGAAGCGTGATATGCGAAATAGAAGTAAGTTGCGATGCGAGATATGAAGTATGTATGCGAGGTCGACAATCTTCTAAGCGAGAGTAACCATGATATAACATCTCAATCTCCTTGGTTACAGGCTCACATGCCAACCACGTCAATCCAGGAAATGAAAAGTTTCTACTCTGAAATATCTAACTAATATCTATAAACGTCGCATCAATTTTCAGAGCTTCAGATACACAAACCTCTCTCGGCAACCTCTCGGAAAGCTTTCGGAAATCTTTCTCCAAAAGATTTCTGGAAAAATTCCCGAAAGGTTCTCAACCTTTCCCGACAATCTTTCGGAAAGCTTTCAGGAATCTTTCTCCGAAAGATTTCCGAGAAACATTTCTGTAATCTTTCAGAAATCTTTCAGTGAACGATTTGCAGAAATATTGCAGAAATGTTTCAGGGAAATATTTTGGAACGGTTTTTGGAGAGGGACATAACATTATTTCTGAAACGTTTCATAAAAATATTTCTCAAAGATTACCAATCTTTCATGGAAATATTTCAGGAAGGTTTCTGAAACATTCCCATGCTGTGTGGGAGGAACCTGAAGGTTTAGCCTTGTCATTATTCGTTTGTGAAAACAATCAACAAAGTTGACATGATTCCGATGATGGAATGCATAGCCATGATACCGGAAAAGGTTACGAACTTCATCTCATGTTCTTGCAGTACAGTGGAAAAACGAACATCGAAGAGATGGGATATATACGTCCCACAGCTCCTGGAACTACTATACCAAATGAGCTGCAGATGTAGCTCGTGGGACTCAGGGTGTATTTAGATGAAGCGCTATGGCACAATTCCCACGATACGGTTCGACGCGCCATCGTCCGATAAAGCTCCAAATCCACGGGCAGCAATCATCTTCAATGCCCCAAATTGTTGATTTCTTCACACCTGATGCTCAATCTCATGATTCCAGGACTTTTCTGATTGTTAATACATTGCAGAGTATTGTGTCGGATGATGGCGAGTCGTTTCACGTCATGCAAATTCTATCCCAGCGCTTTACCTGGGTTATACCCTCAGTTGGCCACGTGCTCTGATATCATGAGCTTCTTGAATAATCTCGGCCGCGCGAACGTGCACGAGCTCCTTTCTGGACTTTCCCGAGTCTTGGCTTCCCCAGCAGTGTTTGTGTAATGGCATTCTTTGTGTTGTGGGCTTACGGATGAGAGTTAAAGCTGGATTGCAGGTACCGGAAGTGGGCGACCATTGGGTCAGATCCACGAAGTTCGCAAGGGAGACGTGCGGTACCGTCTGCGAGATTGATGTGCACTATCGTTCATCTGTAACATTTGCAGTACTCAGAGGGCTGTCGCCTGTGGTCGCGACATCGAATAGATCCGTCGGCCACCGCTGGCGTCCGTCGAAAAATTCCCATCGAACAACAGAATAGTGAAATTTTCTACAATGTAGCTCCAGGTGATCGTCATGTGTGTGGATTCTTGTAATGTGCGAACAGATAGTGTTAACGGGAGTATGTGATGTGATATCGACATCTCCTATACTTAAAAGCACTCAACGTATATTGTTTCCATAAAACAAGTGCCTCTGTGAATTGGACACGTCGATATGATAGTCCAATTCAATTTCGAATCTTTGAAAATGTAAGCTCATCGAATTGAACAATTCTGAATATTTTGTGAAGAAGGTGTGAAATTCTCTGAACCTCACGGGACAGTACAGAGCAATAGCGATGCTCCATTCAAGTACGATTTGACCTATTTTTTTCTGACTAATTCTTCAATATTTCGTGTGATGACTCTGGAGTGTTTTGAACAGTACGGTATCAACTCATGCATTGGTTCATTAATTTTCATTTAATTATACAATTATGAAATTTGGATGTTCTGCTATTCGATGCGTACATCTGAGGGCGCGGAAAATGTTTTTCTCTTGTCCAGAAGTTATAAAGGAGTATGTTTTCATGGATTCATAGGCGATTGGTAGCTAACCTAGCTGAAGCTATATAGCTATCTTGTCTGCATCCCGCTTGTTTGCAATATTTGAATGAGGAATCGCGGAACGAGCTCATCGATGCTGAATGGGATGGACACCAAAATTTAGCGCGCGCTTGAACTGAAAGCGCCGTCGATTGCGTGTCAATTCCCATCTTATATCTAATTTTGGGGCGAGGCTCCTGCCTTCCGCCGCTCGAGCAAGCCTTTTCGCGCATCTTTGTGAGAAAACTACCCGGCCGATTTCCACCGAATTTGGTACATTCACCCCACATAAATCCAAGGGTGGTTATATCAAGTTTGGTATCGATTAGTCGACTCAAAGATGAGTTCGCGTTATGATGTGTCAAGCATGCACTACAGTTATAGCTCACTGGGCTCATGATCAGCCAATTATCACATCTGCTTTGGATTTGGTATACATTTAACAAGTATGGGGAAGTCTCTCCGATCCGCAACGAAGCATCTCTCCTAGGATATATCTTGGAACTTAGGACCTCGACAAAAAGATCCACGGTCCGCGCCTGTCGCGTCGTCCGCGGCTAGCCTCACTACATTGGAAGCATAGGTGGAAGGTACCCCCACTCTCGCACTATCCGTCTGCGCTGGCTGCGGTCCGCGCTCTTCTTTGCATGTATAGCAATCGTTACCCATGTATTTTTGTGCAGCCAGTGCGGACTACTGTCACTGCGGATCTTTCTGTCGAGGCCATTATTACAACACCGGTTGCAACCATCATATTCACAGTTCTCAACAAGTTCAAAAATCCATATCAAGGCGGTGCGGGAGGTGCGTCCCGAAGATCAAACTTCGGGATGAACTGACGCGAAAAGCTCAATGATTCAAGTCAAAAGATTTGGCCAATCATTGCTATAATCTAACTTGTATTTGTTAACTCGTTGTTTGGCCCAAATGGGAAGAGTATTCGAGAAAAATGAGACGGATTTGACCGCAGGTACTTTGTAACCTATCAAACATGCAGACTTTTGGGAATATTATACCCAAATACTCTTGGGATTTGGACCAAACGACGAGTGACCAAATACAAGTTAGACAATAACAGTTATTCGACAACTCGTCTTCTGACTATAATCATTGAATTTTTGGGTAAGTTGGTCCCAAAATTCAGCGTGCACGGCTCCCGCATCGCCTCAACAAGGTGCATATCTCAAACTACCGAAATTTTCAACTGACTGGGAATGCGACTACGAATGCGAATTCCAATTTCTGTTCTTAATAATGGTTTTGAGTGTCGGGGACACTATGAGACATGGTATCGTAATTCAATTGGAAGATGAGATTCAGAGATGCTTGGAACGATATTTTATTGTATCTGAATATTTCTTCATCGATAATAGAACACATGTAATCGCATCAAAGAAAACGACAGAATGTTGCTTCCAAAAGTTGAGAATGATGAGTGTTTTAGTTATTGTTTATTCTTTCGATTTCACATGTTATTCATTGGATATTGCTAGATGGTGTGACGTGGCGAGTCACGGGCCCCTTGCCCGCACCTCTCCTCGTCCCATGACGATCCACCGGGGACGGCTCCGCGAGCCGCGCAACGCATACGCGCTGCTCGTCGGCCGTCGCAGGTGCATTGTCAGCGTTTCTGACGGAGCTCCACGCCTTCCCCCCAGGTACTGCTTCGCGACTCGTCTCGTGGTGGTCGTCGACGAGCCGCGCGGCAGGCAGACCGCTCCGACCAACCTTGCCATCCACACTCCTTCTCTCGAGTCTCTTGCTATCGATAAAGTCACAGTTTGCCATCATTCACTCGTGTTTCTTCTGGAGACCCCCTACCCACGTAACAGCTCTCTTTTGGTGCTGGGTGGGGTGGTTTCCCGCGAGTCTTCTTTCTGGAAACGTGCAAAAAAAATTTTTCTTCCAAAGCGGTCAATTTTGCCGCTTGAAGTTTTTCGCGAGAGTGTCGTAGAAATCAGACTTGGATAAATCAAGAGCTCGAGCCAAGCGGCCTCATCCCATCACCAACACCAGTTACGAAGAGAGGATGGCTGCCGAATTCAACGGGACGGAAACAGGCAGCCGATATCGCCCACCCAGCCCACCCGTACACGTCATGCAGATTACCAGCAGTGAGCACCAGCCAACATTATTCAGCGACGAGAGAGGTGGCTAATCGAGTCTCTTTTATCGTCATCGGTGGTCGCTTGAATCAACGATGGATGCGCAGTCACATCACCGAGCCGCACGAGAACGAGCATTATCTCAGCAACGAGTAACGTACCAACACGCTCTGATGCAAGGCATAAATGTTGGGAAGAAGAAAATCTCTCTGAGGATGATAAATTAGAATAGACACGGAGTGCAGAGACGTTGATAACCACTATGTTTTGGATGAGTCTAAGACGGGAGTATCGAATAATGCTTCCTGACGATGAGCCTGATTTTTTTGAAGAGGCTATTCAAATCGCTGGAGCTGTGGAGAGTGAGTTAAAGCATTACAATTTTTGAGCTGCAGTCGAGTCAGAAAGTTATCCTATTGTTTGCAAGAGAGTATCTCTCACGGAAACCTTCAAGAATCATAATGCAATGTTTTCAGTCGAAGGCCGTCGAGGAAATTTGGAAATCAAAACCGAAAAGTTTTTCAAAGTCCGAAAGATTGTACTTGTAGGCAGATCAAAAATGCATAAACTCGAGAGAGATTATACAAACAGGAGAGTGAATCCCATCAATGAACTTCATCAGCTGCAGAAACGAATAAAAATTGATTTTTGGAGAAACATTGGACCACAAAATTACAAACTTCGATTAATTAGACAAGCAGAAGGAGCTACGCATCTGGATAATTCCAATTCGGAGAGACTTTTTAGGAAAATGAATTTCAACGACTTCTTTCATTTAATGATAAAATGGAACACAATACAATTTCAGGATCCGGAATTTGAACAGAAAATACTGTGTAAGGATCACGAAACTATTTCACGTGTTGAGGAATCTCAGAGCCCCACCATTGACCCATTCCAAAATTCTTGTAGTCAAAAGCAACCAGTTCGATTGTCAGAAAGCGAATCTAATGAAAAGATATCAGAATCTTTCAGTAAGAAAGTTAATGTCAATGTGATACGGAATTTGTGCAGAGGGCTTAGTCAAAAGTGTAGGACTATGATCGACACAACTCTCGATAATCTCAGCAAGGCAAGGGTTAAATTTGATAACAAATCAGTTGAGACAATTCGAGAGTTCATTCAAAAAAGAACTGTTTTCGAACACTGCCGTGAGGTTGTTGATGACCACCCACGAGCCGTATCTGTAGATCCTCAACATTCAACTGACGGCGAGCCCGTAATTGTTCACAATTAAACTGAGAATGAGATATGCACGAATGTGATTCTAGAGCCGTATATTGGCGATGGTCCAGAGGAGACCGCAATATGTGCAAACGATGATTTTATTGAACAAGGAAAGTACAGCGATATTGTGCAGAAGTCTCGCCACGTTGAAGTTGATCAAAGTAAGCGTTCGAAAATTCCCAGGCTTGTGAATGAACTTGAGAACTCGTGTCTAGTCCGCATGAGCAAGAACAAAGCCCAAAAGCCAAGTGTCAGCAAAATTTCTGCTTTCGAGTTGCAAGTCCATGAAAATCGAGGAAGTTTGAAGCACGAACCTTGCGAAATACAAGGAAGACCAATGGGAGAAATCGGAGATTTACGTGAGCAAATATTTGATGACGCCTCGACAGCGGATATTCCCCAGCAGCAACTTCGTATAATGAAACGACGCGAGGAAAATTACCCGAATGAAATCGCACCACCGATGTCGTCGTATACAATCATCTCGTACGAAAATCTAGCAAATTGGATTTCAAATCCGATTATGAATGTAGATCGACTGATTTAAGCGGACAATCTACCACAAAATCAAAATAGAGTAGTGGATGCGAAACGAAAACCACTGAAAGGCCATTTTCAAATTCTCAAAAACCGGCCGCCTCGGGAAAAACCTCCATGGCGATTGGCCGTTGAGAAGAGCTCCCACCTCTCCTCCAAATTGCAAGGGAGTAATGTAGAATCCTGTGAGGATCACTCCCGAGTCGACTGTCCTTGATTCTCAAAAAAATTTAATGAGTGCAAGACAATCAGCTATTCATGCGGATTTATCAATTATAATCGAGCCTCGAATCTTCAAAGGTAAGAAAACACCGAAATCATGTCACCGTGATGGAGAAGCCGATAAGTGATTAGTCTATATCATAATCTCATTGTATCGAGATATATGTAGATTTGGATGATACATTGTTTTTCCATAGAATTCTAAGTGATTGTGATCATTCTATCAGCGATGCGTGAGAAATACTAACGAATTGTGAGTACAAGGATGTGAGAATTCTGCAATGAACTCGTCCTCAGCCGTCGTAAAATACTCCGGCCCAGGGACGAGGCATTGCCGACTTCCATAAACCATATGAGAACCCTTCTATCAGAAAACTAGGAGAAGTCACTGATGAGTTGCAAAAATGAGTATTGTAACGGTAAAAATAGTAAAACTGAATGTACAGTGACTCGCCCTTAGCCGTCGTTAATACTCCGGCCCAGGGGCGAGGCACTGAAGAAGTCTGTACCAAATTTCAAAAAGACGCAAATTTGATTGCTAACTGAAAATTGTGATTTTATACTGATGTGATAGATTACTCAAATTCAAATTAAAATTCCACAGAAAACCATCGTAGTAAACTGAACAGGTCCACCGTGATGCCGCATCACCAATACGTCTACTTCGAAGGGGTTCCAAACGATTCATATATCAACAATTGGACGGATGGATATCAGCTCACAGCAGAGTGACTCACATCTACCAGCCAAGACCCCCGAGAAGGACGCAACAACACCAGCACCTAGACCCGACAACTCAAATATCAAAGCGTGACATTTTTTCTTCGCATTTCATATATTCCTTATAGCCGTGATAATATCAGATTATTAAGAAATTCCATCGATCCGTTCAAAAATAGCTAATCAAAAAAGAGAGGACTCATATACTCATGAATGATATTCTATTAACAATTGCACTTCATGCTCTGTGCAGAAAAGCTCAATGTCACCGCCTGCTGCGATGATCCAGATTATCGAGAGGATGAATCATCTATATATCAACCGAGAGCATGCAGAGTACACGCTGTAGCCTACCAATGGATGCAGACGATTGATATCAGATAGAACCATCACACTTATGCAGTGCCCAACGTCATCAAAACTTGAAGAATGTCGAGCAAGCACCACCCAAGCTGCATCACGTTACATATCACACCGAAAATACACATACCCGGACCGACTTACATACATTATCCCTCCACCGTGGCCACGAATCACAATAATTCAATCATTACCACACACACAAGTATCCGTGAAGTCACACAGGTTCGACACACTCGTAAAATCAAAATATTTTGAACCACATCTATTCCATTAGAGTCACTTCATACCTGAAAATTGGTTCGATTCAATAAAGAAAACTGCTTTCCAGAAATTGACCAAAAATCGATAGCTTTAAAAAATTCGACACTTGCAATAACCTATCATAGAAGTACACGATGGAATTCAGCCTATCAAGCCGTTTTCACGACAAGAAAGCATCCGCCATGCACAAAGTTCAAGTTTCAAACATTGGAATTTTTCGTCCGAAAATACACGAAAAACACGCATTGTACCTTTTGATTTAGACATGTAGCGTGAACCTCAATCGAATCACATTTGTTAGGTCTCATTGTAACAGTCAACTCATTCGGTTATTCATAGTTTGAGAATGGTGATCTTCGTTAGGAATAAGAGTCACCTGAAAAAGCGACTACAGAATGGAAAATGTAAGTTTTTGACGTGAAAATCGCCGATATGCGAGAACATTCATATTTCGAGTAAGAATTCAATTTCACAAAAAAGATTGCTTCAACAGGTAGTTTAGCTTGTAAACTTGGAGAATATTTCGCAGCAAAGTTTCTGGAATGACCAGAAAAACTTTTGGAGTAGAATCAAATGCCAATGAAAGGGTCATTCGATCACCTGACGGCGACCTGCCTAAGGTCCCGGCTGGACCCAAGACTCTTAAAATTTTAAGAAAAGAAAAATTGTAAGGACTCTCATACGTTTTTTTCTTTCATGCAGAGCAACATTCAAAGTACCAATTTCAAACATTTCGTCTATTGTTTCAATTCTATCAACATCTTAACACTTTTGTACATTGATATATTCTATCAAACCCATAATTATGAACGATTATAACCATGTACTTGATAATTAGACCTGAGAGAATGAAGTACTTGAGCTGACACGATTATAAACGAGAGAGAAATTAGGAGAAGAAATGTATACGCGACCCGCACGGACATCGACACTCTCGCTCATTCACCTTTGACACATACACGCACTCATGCGATTGCTCGCTCGAGCGAGCACGGCAAAACAAATGCGCACAAGGTCAACCTCTTGTAATCAGATGTATTCTTGATAAGTCAGCTGCATCGAGAGATGCGGGGCTCTGGCCAGGGACGGATGTGACGTGGCGAGTCACGGGTCTCTTGCCCGCACCTCTCCCCGTCCCATGACGATCCACCGGCGACGGCTCCGCGAGCCGCGCAACGCATACGCGCTGCTCGTCGGCCGTCGCAGGTGCATCGTCAGCGTTTCTGACGAAGCCCCGCGCCTTCCCTCCAGGTACTGCTTCGCGACTCGTCTCGTGGTGGTCGTCGATGAGCCGCGCGGCAGGCAGACCGCTCCGACCAACCTTGCTATCCACACTCTCTCTCTCGAGTCTCTTGCTATCGATAAGGTCACAGTTTGCCATCATTTACTCGTGTTCCTTCTGGGAACCCCCTACCCACGTAATAATGGCAAGCAAAAGCGTTTTTTGTAGAGTACAAGAAGGCAGATTGGAAGAGTTTGATGGATTATGCGACTACTGTGCACTTCACCCCATTTTGTCCGCAAACACTTATAGTCCTAGTACAAATGACCCAAATCCCACATATCTATGAAATCTCATCACATGCCCCTAGTGAAGAGCTCCCCCTCACGAAGTGCTTCACTTAGGCATTGCTTTCTTCAAACTTCGAAGAGAGGAGGAAGTCCCTCTTAAACATCTTTTAGCCACGGTAGTTTTTCACGAGGTGGCCTGGTTTTCGAAATGATCACATTGGATTGAAAATATGCCATTTCATATGCGTAAGCAGACTTGAACTAGATCTCAACTGCTTCTCATGCATTATTTCCAAAATTTGCAGGAATGAAATTTGGCGTTCAACGCCACTTTCTGCCGTCTATTGACAAGCCGGCCTCTTCCTGTATCCGATGGTGGAGGAGATCATCATTACGATAGTTTTTGAATGAATCCCCTCATAATGATTGAGATTGCACTCCACCATTTCAACTTTGCTGGATGCAACAGTATTTTCTGGATGAGTCTCTTAAGAACAATTAGGATTCGATTGGACACCGTTTAAAATATCATTCCCTGATGAGTGTTCGGCTATCTGATTACCTTTGCAATTGGAAAAAGCAAGAATCGGCAATATTCTTATCGAGCGGTCATTTGCTTTCGGTGACGTCCCAGCCGCTATTTTTGCCCTTACTCTTATTAAATATTTTTAAAATTGAAATTTTGTAATTCTGGCATACGTTTGCTGTATTAATTTACTGAGGGAGAAATGGACTCCGTCGGTCTGATTGCGATTGTTCCTGTGCCTTCTCAAGCCCGAGAGAAGAGATTGTATTGCAAGATTCATCATACAAATACTTCATTCTGGTCTTCCGCGGCGCACACAAGTGGCAGTTTGTATATCCCCGACCCGTCACTTCGCGCCTCCTCGAGAGTGATCTATTGCGCTGAACGTGATCGCGCGTCGTACCTCCTCATGCGAAGCGTCACGCTGTTGCTAACCGGGTGGAGCACAATGCGATTGCTCAAAAATTGAATGGCATTGACGTTACAGCTTTTTGTTGCCTTGAGTTTTTTCGCTTTCGAACGTCGATTCTGGATTCCCATCAATCATTTACAAAAAAAAAGTTCATTCCAAATGAAAGAATACGAGGAGACCATTTGGGCTCGTCATAAGCCAAGAAATTCTGATATAATTCTTGAGAAGGAGATTTGGATTTTTTTCTCAATTCCGGTCCGTCATTTTGCATTAGTCATTTCATTTCTCCGCAATCTGATTACTTAAAATGCAGCGTGCATCAAAACATAAGTATAATAGAGTTCACGCTGTATCCAGAGATAGATCCAACCATCAAGTCAGATCCCAGATCTATTTCGGTTCTCGGAAATATTTCCTTCCTCCCAGGATTTTCCGGGGAACCGAAGGTATTTTTCAACGTCCCGCACAGCTTACTCGTATGGCCCTTGAAAAGACTTTCCGTTTGAGAAGAGATTCGATTCCGTGCCTGTTTTTATTTCTGAAATATCTCATCCTGATGTATAATTTTGTAAAATCTTTTACTCTAGTCGCGTGGGGCAGTACAAGGCGGTTTGTGGGTGGATATGAAGCGGAGTGGGATGGCGTAGGCCAGAGTGAGGTAATTTGGGGCAGATTTGGCGGTGTGGGACGGAGTGGAGTGAAGTTGAATGTTGTGGTGCAGGGAATTCAATTAAAACCATATGATATAAGGAGATATATATGTACATATATATACATAAATATATGAAATCGTCTTCAAGGTCGGAGTTGAGAACTAGTACTTCATTGAGTCGGAAACGAGCTAAGGCGTACCTGTAATAATAGAATTAGTTTGATGAATAAGAGGCACCCTAATACAGACGCTACCATCTTTCCTAGTGCTCATCCCATCCGAAAAATCTCGTGGATGGTATTTCCTCTCATACGAATGTTCAAAACTCCTGCGCATCAAAATATGAACCGGCTCAGCAACAATGGCTTAAATGCATTTCTTCCAAATTCAAAGAACAGATCTTTATCCTCTCAGGATTGTAGTCTCAAATGCTGAGATATCACTCAGCTAGTGTCTCGAGACGGGTCAACATTGACGGTTCGTACATGCCAATTCTGGAATCGTAGCATACCTTCAACTACCTGTACGGACGTAATTTGTATCCAATGAACAAACGCCACGATGTTGCTCAATGATGGAACTGAGGGATTTCTTCGAGTGGAAGAATTCATCAGGAGGGGTGAAACATATTGTGCCATAAGTAAGTTATGCAGTAGCGATCAGAGTTTGTCTTCTCCTTCGTTATCATCGTCATTATTATCCTCAGACTCTTCCTTGTAACCGGGGTGTTCAGAGATTGCATAGTAATTCCCATTATAGATCACGCCAAGTTCACGTAGAATATCTCCTCTTATGATAGCTTTGATAGTCCAATTGAAACAATCGCTGCTTTCGCTCTCCCGATCAAGACGTTCGACATCAAGAATCTTTGAATTTAACCGCTCGAGGATGATACCAATGTCTTTGATACTCAAATGTTGCTTTTGATCAACACTCAATTGATCAATCAGAAGCAGAAACTTCTCCGTCGTGATGACTTCATCGTCAATCATTGTGTTCTCAGTTTCAGATTCAGAGCTATCATGGTGCCGAAAACTTCGCTGTACCGCTGAATTCGATGATTGAGAATAACTACGAGGATCATCTTCGATGACGATATCTCGGAATCGTACGTGCCCCTTAGAGATGTTCTGACGACGAGAATTATCTGGAAATTGTTGCAGATGCGATGGGGAGGTTTGACTGGTGTTGTTCAATTGCACATCTTGGATTGGCGATGTGGCCACCGATTTGCGCACTGCAATCCGTCTACCTTCTTCGTGCAGGGTGCAACAATGGAAATCGCATTCTCTCACAGGTCCTATGTCAATGAGATCGACTGGACTCCCATCACGGATGACGAGAGGATGTATATGGCTGGAGCACTCGGCAGAATGGAGATGAACATTCATACCTTCGAACGAACTACTTCCTTGTTTGACAAGTCGAGGACGTGAATGAGATGGCTTATAGATGTCCATTTTTGTTGGGCTGAAGGTTTGTAGGACCAATTCATCATGGTTGATGACAGTTATTTGAGGATTACTAGAATGAGGGCTCAAAGGGAGTAGTTCAGAGGCATCGCCCGGCTTACTTAATTTGTCGGAACTAAACTGATTTACAAGGGCCGGCCGCAAAGTTGAGATAGTATCACTCTTCTTGTTCAGGAACGTTTTGGGATTAGCAGAGATTTCCGAGCTTTTTGATTGAATGCCTGATGTGGACGAGTTGCTTCGCTGATCCCAATGTAGAACCACCGTCACCCTCCCTTTATTATCCATAATCTTCCACGAAGGTGTTTCATCATGCAGTTCAAGCGCATGGATTGTTTCGCATACTATCTTTGGAATGGCTGAAATAGCTGGAATGCAAGAAGAAAACTTGAAAATACATTAAATCGAAGAGTGGATATGAACTCACCAGCTTGAATGATGTCAATTCCAGCTGGACACCAATGTTCCTTTCGTCGCAGAAGCAGGAATATCGTGTTATTGGATAATGATTTGAAGTATTCTCCATCTTCAATCTGAGTACCATCAGCTTCTAGTACTAGAGAAACGTCTTCATCTGCAGGAATACCCAGCTTCTCTTTGCCTGGAAGAATTGTCATGTTATTTTGCAAGATATGTCAGTGCTGGAGAGTCTTAGGGGTCCTGTGTTAGGATGTACGATCTCTGGGAGCTATTGGGTTCCCCCCTATAGATAAGGTTGCGGGAGTTTAGACTCAGTTCGAGCAAATCATGGCGTTGAGAAGGGTACTGAAATCCATTGAAAGCATAGGAACCTCCGCTTAAACTCGTCTATGCGCGTGCTCGCTGACCGATTCGATCTCTCTACCGGTACCTTACTCACGGTAGTCGGGAAGGCAATTTAAGTTTGACCAAAATGTTGACGAAATCTGGTTACGGCACGAGTAGTATGGGCTAGGCGGGTTCAGCAGAATTACCGGCTCTACTTTACCGACTACAGGATCTACTTTACCTACCCCAGTCGGTAATGCAGATATCTAC
>JAPYYZ010001547.1:0-23729 GCA_030522705.1 Eretmocerus eremicus | reverse complement strand
TGCCTAGTTGAGTTGAAATACCGCGACTATATTGTGGTGCGCTTGACCGACTTCTGCTCTTATCAGCTGTAGTCTTTGTGATTCAGTTGATTGGAAGACTTTCCATATGAATACTGATGAGTTTCTATTATCGCGAAAGTCTCTATGTCGGTGACTAAAACTAGATGAATACCAACGCTTTGAGCGCTCTGATCACACCAATATTCTTTTGGGCTGAATTTACGATCGGAATAAACTTTACACGCAGTTTTGATGATAACTGCTCATTTCTTCTCCATTCTTTGAAATCCAAAAATTCATGTTCCTCAGTGTTTTAACACCAAGGAACATAGTAATTTATTATTCGAATCTTAACTCGGGAGAAGGACCTGAAACAGTCATAGTTTATTGACTCCTCTATCAGCATCAATAAACGAAATAGGGTAACAACCAAATAATTCATGATTGAATCGCGCTCCGAGACTCCCTATCTGATCAATACGGGAAAAGTTACTCCGATTACTTGGAAAAGCTAATCATCTACACAGAATTACTGTATCGTCTCTAGACTTTTATGTTTAACTATCAAATGTAAAATTGTTCCAGAAGCTGAATGTATACAAATATAAATAGCTAAACGTATAGGTTGGTGAACATTAATACCTCGATTAATACCGATAGATCATGGATAGAAAAGATACTATTCAAAATCATTCGTTGATTTTTACCTATAGAATAAAAAGTATACAATGGCACCAACGCGAGTATTGACGTCTGATTATGAAACTTGCCTTGAGTTTATCTACCTTGAACAAGGTTGTGAACTACGAGTGGAGCCATACTATTGACTCAACTGTATTCCGTTTACCTTTTGCTTTTATTTGCCGAAAACAGAGGTTCAATAAATTTTGGTTCAATCGTATTATAAATGTACTCCAATTATGGCTCTCCGAGAGATTCTCGTATTAATCTTTCTACTCATCGAAATGTGCGTCGCTCTGACTTTCTAATTACTTTTCAAGGGGAATTCTACTAGTCATTCTCGGGCTGGGAGAATGAATGCGAAAATGATGGTGTTTGTTCAAAAACATTTTCCATTGTCAAATGATTGAGGAAAAACCTCCAATAATGTACTGTACCCTGCAGGTAGACGAAACCGAGATGAAAATTGTATTGAGCCTTTCTTCAAAGTACAACGATCAGGTACAAGAATCTTGAGATTGATAGCTTCGATAAACAATCAAACTTCAGTAAGAGCTTTAGGGAAGTTCCGTGAGTCTATACTTACAAATTTCTGTGAACTGAAAGATACCTTTTGTTTTGCAAGTAACGTAGCTCAAGATGTCTTGTAAGTTCTGAGAGTCTCAGGACCTGAAGCGTGCTTTATTTTTATATTTTTGTTTAGAACTTATCTTGGACACGGCTAGAGTAATTGACAATTTAGTACCTATTGATTTTCTCGATATACTTGGCCATATTAATGGCCCATGTTAGCAAATCACCATCTCACAGCTGTGGAGGGTTCCTAACCGACGTGACTCAAATCTATGTTTCGAAAATTTTCTCTTCGATAACCACTGTCGCGAATGTTCCCAAATGGAAACAACATCCTACTTGGTGCCTTGAATTTTGTCGAAAATATCAGAATCAACAAAATTCTCGTACCATCAGTATCAGGGTTCATTTTTTTGATATATTCGTGAGTGGGCTATAGAAACTTTTCATCGCATCATGCGATTATAATGTTTGATTCTATCTGAGATGAAGTATTCTAAGTCTATCAGTGGGTTTGAAATATCCCAGGGGAAATGATCGGATACATACATTGCTGTAACCAGTTGGTCATCGTCAGAATATCTAGTTGTTCAATGTTTCATCTTAAAATGTGGAAGTAAATCTTTTTATGGCTCTAATGGTTTTGGCCAAATGAGCAGGATTGTGCCTTATCTCGCTCGAAAACTGTTCTGAGCATGACAACGTATGAGATATGTTTTTCATTGCTAGACTAACCGAAATTAGTTATTCAAATAAGTGCCGAGAATGCGAGAATATTATGAAAATTCTCGAAATGTATTTCAAACACACGGCTATCGTGCAAAGTTGGAGGATTTATAAAAAAAATTTATCGGTCCTGTTTTGAATTATACTATAAGTGTGTAGTCATCCGGCGAGTTGTCAACGGGTTTGAGCGACAAGCAATGGCTTGTTACGGTAAACGTTTTGCAGTCCAAAGGTAACTCACTGCAATTAAACCCTTTCCACACGGAAATTCCGTATTGGTTGAAAAAAATCCTGCTGGTTGGATTATGAGTCTAGGGACTGAAAATAAGTCCCTTGGATTTTTCAGAATTTTCTGAGTGCCCCAAGTAGCTGAAATACATGTCCTCAAAAGGGACATCCGTCTTATAATACAAGGTACTTGGTTATGGTGAATGTTTGATATGTAGCTAGATGACGGTCATTGTTTGGAGTAAAAAATGAAGAATCATTCAAGTAAAAGTGAAAAATTTATTCATTGACATGAAATGTGTGACCAATGAGATATCAACTTTGATTCAACGAATGCCCCCAAAATGGGACAACGTATTTATCAAGTCTAGCTCTCCAGACATGGTACCCATCGATGCGAAAAAATTTGACATCATAATTGACCATTTGATAAAGGCACAGGAATTTTTTCAGCTCAAAATCATCAGTACGCTTGGATGAAAGAATTCTTGATGAAATTCAAATTTTGAGGTTACTTTTTGCGATTTTTCGGCGACCGTTTTTATGATCGTGGATCAATTTTGGGGCTATTTCAACTGGGAAATCAACTCATGTGAAGGCTGAGTTTGAATGTTCTCACCGCGAAGATAATTAAGAAATTGTTTTGCAACGGTACTACATCATACAAAGCCGTGGAAGTGTCTGAAACGAAGTTGATGTCAAATCATCTTTTGGGGACATTCGTGGAGAAAGGGTTGAGGGGAATTAAGGTTTTTGCGCTAAATTTCAGGACGAGAAACAATATCAATCGTGAATAAGTTTTTGTGAATTTTTCCAAAAAATATAGATTTATGATATTGATTCTCCTCGTACTGAAACTTTCTTTGAAATTGTTGATCTCCCCGAAGAAGGCAATATAAAGTTTTACTTAATCGAATAAATATCATCGGAGCGAACAAAGAAAAATGTCTATCGACTGTGTCATTGCTAAGCAATCTATGATAGCACTGATTAATTATATTAGTTTTCCAATAAAGATTTATCGTATTCCAGTTATTGTATTTATTAAACGCGTATTCACTTGATGGATTCTCCAAACTTGATTCACGAGCTGTACGGTATCGGATTTGATTTCAGGTCGAAGATAAATAATCTACAAATAGTGCTTGGTCGAGTTGATAAATAGATTGATGACAAACATTTTTCCGATCGTGTTATTTCATGGTTCTTGGTGTTTTTAAATATTATCACAGAGCAATTCGTTGAAACTGGCATGAAGTGAGTAGTATAAATTTGTGGTCGTTTCTCTCGTTGGATATAACATATTATGATGGTCTTCATACGACGCGTGCTCTGTAGGGCTTCCGATGAGACTCTGGGTGAATTTGGGAACTTCAAAATTGTGTTGGGGAAACTTGAAAAAGAACAGAAACTGTTCGTGTTGAATTATTTGAACTGTTACATTATAAAATAGTTTATAAAAGTTCTGAAATACACGCGTGCGGGTGGCGAGCAATTTTATTCCTAGAGACAAATCTTGGATATAACAATTCGCCTCATCTAAAGCACTATAGGTATACCTTCTATCGCCAATTTTAAGACCCTCGCCGGCATTATTTCAAATGTTTCGTCAATTATAAACATGCAGCTCATACCCGTGTGGGTTTTTATATTTATAGGCTATAAATAAGTCAGATACTTGATTGCAATGGTTTCATATCTCACGTATGACTTTTCCTCGTACATATTTCATGCCTATCTCACACTTGTGTACAATTACACCTGTATGTACCTTCGAAATCCAACGAGTATCTGACTTTCCGTTTGCTGACAAGCTCGTGTGCTGCGTTTCGCACTTCAGCGAGCGATAATCACATCGCTGTAATCGAGGCTGTAATTTTCTTCACGATTTTTCCTGCTCATCTGTGACTTTTCGAAGTACGTTTGGAACACCATAAGATGAGAATATTATCGATGGGCATCTTTTGGAGTCGAGTAAAACGAGTAAGATCCCGCCGACATCATCGTAATCTTCATTCAAAATTATCCCCAGAGCCAAGTTCTCACGGCGCCTCGATCATCGCGTACTGGTTTGATCCGCTTCGAAACAACTCGCAAGAGGCAGCGCTAATTGACCCAATATACAGAGTGCACAACTCTACTTTCCGTGTCGCGTGACGAACATGCGCTTGCTCCATCTCGACGAGCAAAACGCATCGCGCCCGCGATGAATCAGAAAAAATTGTCCTCTTCTCGTTCTAAATTCGCGATACGGCCGAGGTCGGCCAAGTGTATCAGGCGGTATTGTCGTCGCTTGGTCGCTCGGGCCTTCCTATTGGGGCACATCCAGATAAATGTATCCACAAGGAAGAGAAAAAAAAGAGATGAATATCTCGGACGTGAGTGCAAGTGTTTCCCGCAGACGTCGAAACTTCCGTTGTTGTCATACACTTTATCGTTATTATTTCCCGCTCCGGCATTTTCGAATTGCATCACGAGTGATACCTCGAGTGATACCTCAAATCGCTCATCGCCCAATGAGCAAGCGTATGTACTTGTTGCTCCCGTTTGATTGTGCGCTTCCCTCCCCTCTCGTAGCAGACGATCAGGTTCGAGTCATATGTTATTCTCGTGAATGGCTTGCACAGCTATATAAGTGTTCACTGTGATGATGCACCGGCCGTGTTGTTGTGGCCTCCTTCTCTCTCCTTGCTCTCTCCTGCACTTATTCGTCATCCGAAAATCCCGACGCGTCATCGGCATTACAGGCCCCGGTCGTCATTACAGCCGTCGGGCCAATGCAACGTGTACATGTTTACGAGTTTATACCCTTGCGGAAAAGCGCGTGCACACTTCCGATTGGCACGTGCGCTGCATCAGTGTCAGCATAGAGTAAACAACTCTATTGAGATTCGCGGAAAACCCTGCGGCCCGATTTTCCTGCAAGCGCGGTGTTCGGGCTTCCAATTGAACGAGTGAAAATTCTTGGAGAGGCGAAATGTTGAAGATTACTTTTTTTCGCCGAGGTCGTTTCCCTATAAATTTAATTATTGTAATAAAATCGCCAGAGGATGTGGCCTTCCGCTCTCGCGCTTTGAGACTGCAGTATGCAGCGGAGAGTCGATGACCATCGTCGCTCGGAGCATCGCACTTGGCATTATGCGACTTTGCTGACGGTCATTCGCTGCCCCTCCTCCGTATATCTGTTTCGGCCTCCCGTATATACCTTGATGTTGTGTTTGCGCGCGCTGTATATGCATGCGCGGCCTATGGAGGATAAAAGCTATTTTTTTATTTTTACGCGCTGAATTCATTTTGTTTTTCTCGCGGCCAGACGCGTTATGAAACTCTTTATTTTCCATGTCAAATTTTTCATCTCCTTTGCGCTTGCACTACGCGCATACCCGCTACGACTGGTTTGATGCGGTTCTGTGAGACACTCGACCAGACAGTAATTAATCACATTCTGCACTTATGCGTAATGCTAGACGCAGTACGAATTTGAATTTTCGCGCTTTAGCAAGCTCGATTTCCACGAGCGAAGTTTGATACGCCACTTTGTAAAAAATTTTCAGTAATTTAGTACTGTGGGGGTCTGCAGTTTTTAGACACTGCTTTGGGAGTAGCGATTCCACTACTCCCAGTGCAGCAATTTCACTAGTTCCAGAGTTCCCAAAGCAGCAATTTTACTAGTTCCTGAGTAGTAAAATTGCCTCGGAAATTGCTCCTTCCAGAGCAGTGTCCAAAAATTACAAACTCCCAGAGTTGTAAAATTACTAGAAGATTTTTTTATAGTGCAGCCTGATAACGGAGACTCAATCGAAAAGGCATCGGAGATGTCGTTGAAGGGAAATGACCATAGGATCGAGCGTGTTGCCTGCGCAAGAAAGTGAACATCCCATGCGGGAGGTGGGCTCACATAACTCGACAAACAATTTTTTTCCACAAACTCTCTCCAAATTAATTTCTCTGCTCTCGAGATGTCGTCAAGACAAAAATACTTGCGCTCAAGATTTAGAAGCGACAGCCTCGTATAACGATTTGGTGCAGCTGCAGCGGGGCCGCGAGTAAGAGCTCTCGGGATTGATGATCGGAAGCGCCGGGTCGTCGAGCTGAACGGCTCGAGTCTGAGCTTGAGGGGGATATAAGAAAAGTGAAAGCGCGAGTGTCGCAACGGTGCAAAAATACAACGCTTATCCGTCTGGCTCGCTCCGTAGCGTCGCTCGTGCCGTAAAGACGTCTGTCGACAAGTGCGTAAAGTAGGCATACGTTGGGATGAATGAAGAAAAAAAAGAAAAACTCCGGCGCAGCGTTCGCTACGGACAAAAACAAAAACATCGTTATCGTTAACCGAAAAATACGAGTCACCGACCGCGCTCCGCCAACGAGGACAATAATGTATTAGAATGCAGCGAAAGTGGAGGACGAAACTGCAGGGTGGGCCGGAGCCACACAGCGGCTTTGAATATTTGGATGATCTGCATAAATCGAGCGAATAATCCGAGTGCTCCATTCCACCGCCAAGTTCTGTACGCTTCGCGAAATCCGAGCTGAACGCGCTATATTTTTTTCTCGCGCCCGCCTGCAGAGAGGCGCTCCATGCTTCAAGTATTATATGGGCGATTCTGTTGAAACTGCACGATTCTGATTCTAAAAGTGGCGGGGTGGGGAAAATTGGCCAAGTTTTATTTATAACAGGAGCTTCTAAATGCCATTAGCGTCCATTTCCAGGCATAACAAGCCTTTCAAGCGACGTTTCCATCGACTTTAGAACGTTACGTGATCTAGCCCGAAAAAACTACTGTTTGTACTTATGATTGTCTGAATTTATTTTTACTGCATGCGGCAAGAAAATAACTAATTTGCCTCAAACTGTACTATACCATAGTATACTTTCAATTTGTTCCATCATGTAAGATGGCTATAGGTCTAGCGTGTTTCACTACCAGTCCTGGGATAGTCGCGTGTGCCCTTTCAATAGAATCACCCATATATAAATGCTATATAGAATCGGTGCCCGAGTTGCTGATCCACCGGATGAAGTTGTGAGCGAGGATCCGAGGGAGGCAAGGAGCGAGACAGGCTGCACTTAAGTATGCGAAAATACTACGGACACGATGATGGTGTCGAAGAGCCGGCAAACACGCAGCTTTTTCCCGAGCCAACCTTTTATTCGCAGCTCGTTTTGGTACGTCGGCGTCGATTCAGCGACGAGCCTGGCACTTTCGCCTTCGTATACGAGCTTGTATACCACACGCGCGAGGAAACGTTGACTCATGTATATATACCTTTCTATGCACTCTAAGTTAAAAATCGCAACTTTAGTCATGATTATAAGGTATTCGTGCAAGGGAGAATATTTGATTCTGTTTTTCACGAGCTGCCGTCGCCGTTAAACGCCGAAATGAATTTCGCAACTTTTTTGCAACTGCGGCTCGTACTTCCTTGTCGCTAGAATCGAGGTTGATCAAGTCACTCCAAATTGCCCATTTTTCTAAAACTTTCTCGCCCCGAAGGCGCATAGTACCAAGCGCGCAATATATTGTAGTGAGAACTCGTATCACACTGTGTTTATTGGCATTTCAGTTGAGCTTGTAACAAAAACTCTCGAGAGCTTGCATTGAGCTTATTACATTAGAATGGTCAAAGCTCGGGGCAAAGTATAAGGCGGAATTACTTTTTTTATGTGACATGATTTGACACAATTAAAAGGTATATAGTAACTCTGTTTCCAAGTTTCCACAATAAAATTGTACGATGCAGGGAAGAAATCCGCACAGATAAATATTACTTGGTAACTAAGGACAAGTCTGATTAGGAAATATCAGATGCCACGTCTTTCTCAATTTGCTTACTTTTGTTAGAATGAGTTAATGTTACCGTCAGAGCTTTTCGTATTTGTCGTGCAGAACTTGCTTTTACTCACTGTGAGCATGACTATGAAAAATCTACAATTTCAACCACAATTCCACATGAACACAAGTTTGTATTCAGTGAATTGAAGCTAATCATGGCTCGTGCCACGTGCCATCAATCATTTATCGACGAGTTTATCGAGTTGAAACATTATTTCCACCTTTTCGAATGATTAACGATCCCCAATCTGACTTCATTATGAAGTCACGCAAGCCTACGTGATCAACAATACGAGCGTCAGAATGATTTAGGCACGAATGTGTCCTCGCACGGTCATTTTTAATTTTCACATCTTCACAATTACCCACCCAGAAATTTCCAACTCACTCGACGTTGCAAATTATAACCAGCCGACCTCCATAGCGTCTTTCCAATAATTAATGCACGCTCACAGCGTCAGCCATACCCTGTTCCCCAATATCAAAGCGCGAAATAACGGCGCGAAGCATCGTTTCGATCATCGCGCCACTTAGCCCGACTTGTACACGCCGACGCCGCGCCATTAGCCGCCGTATAAACATAAAGTTCTCGAGGCGCGCGCGCAGGTGCGGCCTGTAAAAAAAAGGGCTCCGCAAAATTAGCGAAGGGAGACCCGGGGCGCGTGGCCCGGCCTGCGAGAGAGACAGAGAGGCAGCCTCCGCGCGCAGAATACACGAAGGGAGTAGGTATAAAATACCCACACCGAGCAGCTCCTCCGCGCGCCGCCGCATCGAGAGAAAAGGGCGAGAGCGCGCGCATCGGAAGGGCCGCGGCTGGCGCAGGGTCCTTGCTCCCTACTCTCGCTCTGCGGTATATCGCGGCCCTTTGGAGGGGCGGCCGTCCGTCTATAATACAGAGGCCTCTCTCTCGTATTTTGCCGCAGCGACTTGGGCGGGAAAACGTGCTTGTGTGCAACTGCAAGGTGCTGTATAATCCCAAATGTCCCAAATACAAAGACCTGCGAGAGCCCATGTGTACACACACGAGGGCGGAGGGCAAGAGATGCTGCCTTCTCGGAATCGATCGCTCCCTCTCCGAGAGAGAGAAAGCGTGTGGCGAAATGCGCGCGAAAAAGCTCCATAAGCGGCAGCACGACTTTTGGCGCGAATCCCGATGCGCGATGATGGTGCTTGTGTTTCGAGCACCAAGCGCGAGCGGATTTTTTTTTTTCGAATACGAACGTGATTGTGGAATTTCTCTGGCTTGCCGAGACTGATTTTGTGATGGAGCGCTCGAATCGCGTACGCGTGACTTTTATATCGAGTGCGCATCGTCGTTCGGAATCTAAATCAGAATTCAATTATCGCTCGAACAGGATGGAATTCGAGATAACGATAAAAATCTAGCTATGTATCGTATAATCGGAAGCGTCGTTCGTTATCAGACGAAAAATCAGAAATATTTTCATTGGCGTTTCACGTGCAACTGATTCGTTCCGCGGAATCAAAGCGCGCAGGATTATTTTTCGAGCTCGTGCGGCGCGCCGAGTGCGACAATCTAATTCGATACTCGGAAAGAGTGCTTTTTTTCATATTAAACACTCGATAATCCTGATAATTGATGTTTTCAACTCAGTGAATCATCTTCAGACAAAATCATTTGTATTTAATTACGCAAACAAAATTGCCACGATTTATGAAATAGATAACACTCCTCCTCGAGTATATTATGCGCGTTTATACGGCCCGTTTGACTCCATTGCGTTGCAAAAGCCATATCTCCGATCAAGATCGGAGATTGAGTAATTTTTTGTCCGCTTTATTCCGTCGCGAGAATTGCATTTTTCGGGGCTCGATTCATCAGGTCGTGAAATACGATTGTTAATTGCTTTGAAATTTTCCTCCCACAGAGAATGGAATTTTGATCACCGTTTACTTTCCCCCGGTCGTAAATACCATCTCGTCCTTGCGGCTCTACAATGCAATCCGATTACGTCGTGGAATTTAACAAACAACAGCGAGCTTTAAAATTGCGCAAGCACTTGCAACGATCCTAAATGTCGTGAAAGATCGCTCGATGACGGCGAGAAACGCAACTAATCATCAAAGCACACAGAGCGCCGCAGTCGAGGCGCCTCTGCAGTCGTGAAAATTCCACCGTCTCGTATATTTACGATCTTTATCAGCTCTCGCGATAAGCTAAGTTTCAAACCCCGTTGCACCGTCACTCGCACCGTCATCCCAGACTCATCGGTATGTACAGGGTATCCGTCATCAATAATAAGCCTCGGACGCTCGGGAAAGCAGTGGAAAGCTGTTGCGAGACGCCGAGAACGCTAACGACCGATAATAGTCATGAGTACTTTGGCCGACGTAAACAAAAACAGTGCAATTATCAATGCGACCTGAGAGCGTTGGCCGCTTGCATACGAGACGACGGTGCAGCGGCTGTTTTGAAAAATAAGAAATTACGCATTCGTCTCGATTCTGGCGTCGCTTGGCTGAAAACACGCGCTGCAGCCTTGAACCCGACCGAGCTTGGCCATGGAGTCTCTCACCTGATTAGAACTGATATTGACTGTGAGGTTACTCGCGCGTTGGATATTTGTCAAGTCATTTATTTCAATTTCAGGCTTGAGCGGATAAAAGTATACTAAAAAATATTAGTCCGAATCATCACCGCATTTGTCTAATGGAGGAGTACATAGTTGTCGAAGTTGAGAGCGCACGTATAGTATCTTTGATCTTGCACCGTCGTGTACATATCAAACTCGTTGATATTTGTTTCGATGCCAATTGATTGGAACAACTCGATCGAAGAAAATAATATCGATGAAAATATGTAATGAGCCCATAGACTGGTCAAACAGATGAGTAGATAGAAGTAACAACGATATCTAGCACGATTGAATCATTAGCTTTACGCGTGACTTGGATCGATATTTGATACAGATCTCCGATCAAGTGGTCAGGATAAGAACGATTGAATCAGCTTTGGATTCCAGTGCCGGTGCGTGTCGCGGTTGCAACAGGCACTCGTTCTAATAGTGTCCCTCCATGATTAGACTGAAATTTTTAATATTCCCAAAGCCCTTCATTGCGTACGTGTATCTTTCACGGTCTTTCTCGAAAAAATCGTTGAAAATCCTCGCACCTGGCTCAAAAAACTCGAAAGCGAGCTCTGACTATATTGACGAACAGCGCGAAAGTTGGACGGGAAAAAGCGCGGGCGAGCAGGAGGCAGCACCGTACCGCGTGTCTACTACGGAATACTACTACTACTACCAATACTACCACTACTACGGATGCAGCTCTCGGAGGCGCTTGAGGGGAATTACCGTGGGTTGTTGCGGCTCGGCGTATAATGCATCGCATAGCCTAGCGCGGAGGTGGCCGGGGCCACGTGGTGGGGAGGGAGTCCCCCCTCTCCTTGTTTTGTGGGGGCAGACTGGCAGTGGAGGGGGTTGCTATTGCGGGGCGAAAGCGCGGGCTGCCGCTCGCGAGCCGCGGCCGCGTCGTCTTCGCGCTCAGTAAGCGAACGGCTCTCCGAGCAACAAGACGTGCGATCTCGTGGCTCTCCGCTCTCTCACTTTCCTCGTAGCACGGGCCCGTGTCCGCTTGCCCAGTGAACCTCGTGGACAAGCTCGGGATTCCAGCGAGAGTAGCAAAATCGGCGCGCAACAAATTCTGTGCTCCCGTGTGCTGTCGCTCAATAGAGACAGGGACTCTGCTTTGGGCAGCCACTATATCCGGGAGTTGCAAGATTTCTCACTCTCCGAGAGCGCGCGCGGTGAATTGTGCGTGTTCTCTGCAAGATAAGCGTGAAAAGCAAGTTGCAATCGAGGAGCGATCCCGTTCCCCGAGGGAGAGGAGGACGACGCCAGTCGCGCTGCTCGGGGCCGAAAAGACTGGATGCAGCCCCCGGAATTGTGCAAAACTGTGGAGGCGCAAGCCCAACAACGCCACCAAAACGGCTCGCTCCTCGCAACCGTTCACCGCCACGGCGCGCACACAACCAGCCAAGCTGGATTCCAACAAGCAGTACGTGTCGCGATTGCATCGCGGCTACCGGAGGCTTAAAAAATTTTTCAAGGTACTTGTGCATTTTTGTGCGCATCCCGTACTTAGTGACCCCATTAGTACTAGTTTAGTGTATTCTCGCGCGACTCGAAGTAAGCAACAACTTTGCTCGAGTCGCTGATCTCGCTGCGCCATCGCCCGAAAAAAACGGTTGAACATGTTCGAAAATGGTCCGTTGCGGAGAGCGAGAGACAGGCTCGCGCAGGCACGGGCAACCCTCGCTTCATCTTTTTCGGCTATATGCGACGCACCTGCCCGTGTAGTATACCTGCCAGCCTTAGTGCGCTCGTGTTTGGTGTTGTACACAGAAATGTATACGCGCTCGCGGGGATCGAGGCCACGCGCGTAGGGCGCGAAATTGAGCAAGCTCGCGCAAGGCGTGTGTGATTTTTCTGCGCAGTTCCCTCGGCCACTTGCTCTCTGTGCGCTCACCTCGCGCGAAAATCGATCCGCGGACGAGAGAGCGTCGGTCCCGCAGTGTCACCGCGACAATCGAGAAACGTAGACTCTCCGATGCGTTTTGTTTTACAAGTTTGTTTTGTTCAGTACGAGCGAGCAGCTTGTTTACGCGATGGTCTATGAATTTGGACTCGTTGTCGGCGTGGGAGATCGCGATATCGCGAAGAGGACGCGACAATTGACGATCGAGCCGAGAGCGACTAGCAATTTTGCCCGATGCGTGTTTTGCAGAGCTCTCCGCGCGACGCACGCTACGTCTTGCTGACGTTTTGTAATCTCCGCTCGTGAAGAGTTATGATAAGGCAGAGTTAGAGATTCGAGGTCAGACGAGAGGCAAAGAGTTCAAATTATCGGTATCGCGCACTCGATATGCCGAGATCCTATTTATTGAGAAACTCGTGGTGGCGATAACTCGCCAAGCTGTTGTTTACAAGCGTGATCACATTTTTCATTCATGGGCAGTTTGCGCGCGCGTGCATTCTCTGCAGGCGCCAGCGTTTTCGCACGCTCGGAAAATTACCTCGTTTGTCGAACGCGTTGCAACGAGTTTGTTTTTCTTCCGCGTCACTCGTGTTATTATCTTCATCAACAAGGCGCATCTCCCGAGAGGCGAGTTTTCCGTCAACAGTGGTTCGCGATGCACCGTGAGACCGATCACGACTCGAACACAGTAGTGAGCAGCAGTCGAATTTTGTATCTTGGGAAATTTTTCCTCTTCCAAATTTAACTCGATACAGTTGCGCAAAGACGACTTGACACCGATTACGAGACAAATATGTTTGCCGATTATCTTGTGCCTCGCGAGTTCTTTGCAAAACACCATTTCCAATGAATTCGCTCGATCGAATCGGAGCCAAATATATTATCCGGAATTCACGAGATGATTCATTCGAAAGTTGTCTCCACGAAAACATGCACCGAGATAAACTCGACTCCGCGGCACTATCTGTATTCACAAGTCGGCGACCGTGCGCGGGGTGTTATTCCGATATTCAGATCAAGCTTGAAAAGCAAGGAATCGAGGCCGCGCAGCTCGGCTTTTCAAATGTGTTCTCATTGCGATTCAGCGAATGCGATGAGGTGAATTATTCCCTGACATTGAACTTGTCTCTCGCTCAAGGCTCGCGCGTCTCTGGCCTCTGTCGTGCTCTTGCCCCGCCGTCGAATCTCATGTTTTCATGCTCTCGCCGTTCCTGCATTCACTGCGCGTTGCGTGCGGCCTGCGGCCTCGATAAGCTCCCTCTTTGCGCTAATCGCCGTGTCGATTCCTCGAACATGTTGGCGTCGCGCAGTGTTTTGATTCTCGCGCCCGCGGAGCGCTTTAAAGATTTAAATGTCAACGACCCCGCGTCGCGCGTACGTACACATACACAGCGAGAGCAGAGAATGCGCGGGGCGTCGGCACGGCTCCCCCGTGGCGGCGCCGCCCAGTCCGCGTCACCCTTCCCCGCGCAAATTTTCGCGTCCTGCGCGTCTATGCTGCCGCTATCTGGCTGGACGCCCACCGACGGCTGCGGGAAAGCTCGCGCGCTTCGCATTCCAGCGTCCGCTTCTAATTTTAGATCCTCTCCGGAGAGCGCGCGCCGCGGCGTGCACGGCCTCTCGGTACGAGTGTGCGTTTACCCCCTACCACGAAGCGCAGACCAGACGCGCTCCCTCCTCTGGCGCGCCGCAGAGTACGGAGATCTGCATTCCTGCGAGATGCGCGCGCGAAAGTCGCGAGAGAGGGAGAGCGAGTCTGCGAAGGGCCCGCGCCGTGTGAATGGGAGTCTGCGCTGACTCAGCGCTCCGCTCGCGCCTTTTTTCACAGTCCGCGTGCGAATTCCTCGCTCTCGCGCATTGTTTTCCCGCGGCGCGCTCGATCTAACTGTAAACGGGGCGTCCTCGTTTTGCGCGACGTCTGCGCAAAGCCTCGCAGGCATCGGAGACGAGCTTTGATACGCGGCAGCTCGGAGAGGAGCGAGCGTCTAATTCTAATGCGGCTCGTGTAGGGCGTCACCGTGGGCTAGATTGCGCGCTGCTTGCGAATCGGAGCGAGTGCTCTATTTGCGCGCGTCTGGCGCCGCGCTGTGCTCGGATTTGGAACGGGCGCGAGCCCCGGCGTCTGCGTATGCCGAGCATTTCATTCACGAGAGGCTAATCTCTGGCCCCTCGACGCACGACGAGATACATGGAGTGCGGCAGGGAGAGCCGCTTGGTTATTATTGAAGTCGTCCTCGTCGAGCCGCATAGCGGCTGTCTGCGCGCAGTAGTTTCGCAGCGTTATAATTCACACCCCCTCGGCCCTGCGGCAGACAGTCGGAGTCTCGCGACGAGAGAGGCTGGGAGAGCTTGCAGACGCGAATAAGCTAGTAGGAAGCAATAACGTTCGCCACTCTCTCTCTCTTTCTGCGGCAGCTTCTGGCGCGGAAGGGCGTTTTCGTACGCAGTCGCGACGCTCATCCTCGTGGCTAGATGGGGGTGAACGACTCGGTTGTATCGCCGCAGCGCCACATTTTTTTCGCCCGCCGTTTCGGAATTGCCAGCTCTAATGGGCCTTTTATTGGATTCTCTCCCGCTTTCTGTCACATCGCATGAAGTATACCCGCGACGCCCCACGCCTTCGACCCGTCCCTTCGTCCCTCTTCGCAGACCATATCCATGTAAATCTCTTGCTTTTCGATTGTCGAGAGAGCTGTTGGGGAGAGAGCCAGACCGTATATCCTATAGAGAGCAGAGCGCAAATATTCACCTCGGGGGCATTCCGATGCAATCTCTCCGCATTCAATCGTAATCCAAGAACTCGAGAATTCCTTGGCTATCCGTCACCCTTCGAGCTCCTCGCGCCCGGCAATCGGAAAGAAATCTCGGCCCAATACGTGCCTTGCCTCTTTTCCTCTTTCGAGGACACGCATAGAGAGTGGCGGCAAAGACGAGCCGTCGTGTCATTTGTCTCTTTTCAGGTCGCACGCCCAGTCTCCGAGTCAGCGTGAGTTCGGCTCCATTAGCGGGAAAGTCTAAGAAGTCTCTCGGTCAATCCCCTTCGAAATTTCTCCCCCCAAATTTCCCATGCATCTCGAAAGTATCAAGAGCCGCCCATTTCGGGGCCAAAGAGACAGATCCCACATGCGTATCGGTATACAATGGGAGACGGGTAGAGACAGGTCCCATTTGGGGTTTCGCAGGTGCGTCGCAACGAAAACGAGAGATAAAAAATGAGGCGCGCGCGTTTTCTTTTGAAAATTTCGGTGCATCTCGTTTGGTCCTCTCGAGATGACTCGCAGGAGACGCAGGTGTCGCGACTGTGTGCCAGGGGGAGCATATAGGCGGTAAAGCAGCGAGAAAGAGAGAGTATAGAGTGATGGGCATGAATGAAAACACGGCGAGAGCATGTATAGGAAAGCGCGGACGCGAGCCTGTGAGAAAGATCGGTGTGAAGGACGAGGCTGGAAGAGAGAGAGAATTCTCATTGGGGAGCGCGTGTGCGTAAATGTGTACGTGCACATGCACGAGACGACGAACATGGCAAGCGGGCGTCGACCTCGGGCTCTGCGCGTCAGAGTCACTGGCCCCCGCCCGTGCGTCGTCGCGCGCGGCGCTGCGGCGGGGCACTCCTTTTCCCATCATCCTCGTGACTCTTGCTGCCTCCCACAGCAGCCCTCCTCTCCCGCCACGAGCGCCTCGTTTTCCCGCGCGAATCGCGACCCTGGCGGCGTATAAATCTCCTCTCGTCCTAAAATACAAACTGCGGGGTCTTCGGCCCCAGCCTCTCGAATCCGAGAGACGAAGCCCGTCAGAGTAAACACGCGAGATGCTCGACTCGTTTCGCGCGCTCATCTCGAAAACGTCTGCACGCGCGCCTCTCGCGCGTAACGTATCCTCGAGATGACGGCAGCGGTGGGGCCAGTTATATGGTAACGATTATCGAGCTCTCTCGCGGTTAATCAAAGTTGCCCCGGAATGCGGTCGCGCCTGCCGCGTCCGCGCGTGGACATCAAACCGAGTGGCCGTCGCCATACGTGTGCGATATGATATATATATGTAGCTATAATATGTATAGAGACGACAGTCACGCACACTGGTAAAATGGGAGCAGCGCGTGCTAGTTGGTGTGCACGCGCGGGCCACATGTCGGCCTAGCAACAGCTGTTTGGCATTGAGCCGCCACGGGGCCGCGATTGAGAATAAACAGAGTCGTTGCTCTCGCGCGTGCACATTATAAACGTACTCGTCACTCCGCGGACACTGAGATCTCGAGGCGAGCCTCGTTAGAATCGGGCACGCATACTCACGGCTCCTGGCCGCTTATCGAAAATTTAGGTGAGGTTCGGCTCGCGGCGTTCGGTGATCCCCCACCAGCCCAAGCTCCTTCCTTCCTCGTGTCGTTTCCACATTATACGGGGTTTCTATAATGTGCGTATAAGTGATGTTCCGAAATCGTGTGGGCCGCCGCGCGTCTCGTCGCCAGTCGGTGTCGCCAGTGTGTCGCGGGCCGCGCGCGCTCTACGGCACCTCCGCGCACGTGCTCCTCTCTCATAATAATATTATACAAGCATATAGAATCCAAACTGAATCGAATCTAACGGAGCTCGTGTCTGTTGTTGTTGTTGCAGCGTGTGGCGAATCAGACGCTTACCGCTTCGCCACAGCCGGCAGCAGTAAATACGGTGGAGGGGCCGGTGCTGAAAATGTCTCCACCGACAAACGACGTTAGCGGCGGAAACAACTGTGCCGCAGTGGCCAGCGGCCCGGGCGGCGAGCTCGCCTCGCTGCCCGCGAGCCCGGCCCAGGTCGCCGCCATGGCAGCTCACCACCAGCAGCCCCAGGCGGACTCGCTCGCCACGGCGCTACCCCCGACCCACAAGCGCAGCCCCAAGGACTTTATCTTCGGCAAGGTCATCGGCGAGGGCAGCTTCTCCACGGTGAGTCTCGAATCTTTTTTCATTTCAATCGTCTCGCTCGCGGGTCGCGCTGTTCTCACGCTCTCGATACTCTCACACTGCTCTCGCGGTGTATTTACACACGGGCGGGCTCGTTTTTCGCTGGAATTTCGCTGAATGAACACGTAACGCTCGCGCTCGTCGATGAGAGAGCGAGCGCAGAGGGGGCAGGGACGCGCGTCGCTCTTGGAATTTCTGCTTTCTAATTAGCAGTCCGCGCGACTGCCGCCGGCGCCGTCTCGCCGCACAGCTTTTATACACGCATATAATAATATATTGAGCGGCGCGTTTTCGCTGCTCGCGCGCGCGTTATAATGCAAACGAGTTTTTACCGCGAGCGAGATAGCGCTCTCCTCTTTTTTCCTCGCCTCTCGCGCGGTCGCCCAAAAAATTCGTACCCAGTTCTAATCGCCACCTGTTTGCTCTTGCGATGCGCAGGTCTACCTGGCCAAGGACATCCACACGGGCCGAGAGCACGCGATCAAGGTGTGCGACAAGCGCCACATCATCCGGGAGAAGAAGACCGAGTACGTGAAGCGGGAGAAGGAGGTGCTGAACATGCTGGCCGGCGCCAAGCACTCGTTCGTGCGGCTGTTCTGCACGTTCCAGGACCTCGAGCGGCTCTACTTTGTGCTGTCGTACGCCAAGAACGGCGAGCTGCTGCCCTACATCAACAAGGTCGGCAGCTTCGACATCGAGTGCACCAAGTTCTACGCGGCCGAGATTCTGCGCGGGCTCGAGTACCTGCACGGCCTCGGCATCATCCACCGCGACCTCAAGCCCGAGAACATCCTGCTCGACGACAAGATGCACGTGCTCATAACCGACTTTGGCTCGGCCAAGATCCTCACCGAGGAGGTGCCGCCTCCGACGACGACGACGACGACGACGACGACGACGGAGCAGCAGCCGCAGCGCAGGCCCAGGCGAAACTCGTTCGTCGGCACGGCGCACTACGTCTCGCCGGAGCTGCTGACGGACAAGAGCACGAGCCGCGCGTCCGACCTGTGGGCCCTCGGCTGCATCGTGTACCAGATGGTGGCCGGGCTGCCGCCGTTCCGCTCGCGCTCCGAGTACCTCATCTTCCAGAAGATCCTCGCGCTCGAGTACGAGGTGCCGGACGGCTTCAGCGAGCTGGCGCGCGACCTCGTGGCCAAGCTGCTCGTGATCGAGCCGAGCGCGAGGCTGGGCGCGAGCGACGAGCACGGCGCCGGCTACCCGAGCATCAGGGCGCACCCGCTCTTCGCCCGCGTCGACTTCGAGACGCTGCACGAGCAGACGCCGCCGCCCATCTACCCGTACCTGCCGGGCACCTCCGAGCACGAGGAGCTGCGCTCGCAGTACCGCGTGCCCGACAACCTCGAGCCCGGACTCGACGACAAGCAGCTCACCAGGCTGCTCGGCCTCGGCATCGGCGAGCCCAGCGACGACGACAGCGACGACGACGCCAGCGCGGCCAGGGACAAGGCCGCCGCCGAGCAGCAGAGGAAGAGGGCCGAGAGCGAGCAGCAGCAGCAGCAGCAGCAGCAGCAGCAGCAGCAGCGACAGCCAAAGCAGCACACCAAAGACAAGCCGAGGAGGCTGAGGCTCGACAAGCAGAGCAAGAAGAAGCTGAGCGTGGTGGAGCTGAGCGCCGACGAGATCGGGCGCAGGCTCGAGCAGCAGAAGGCCGACAACCAGTGGGACCAGTTCGTCGAGGGCAACCTCATCGCCAAGCAGGGCTTCGTCAACAAGAGGAAGGGCCTCTTCGCCAGAAGGAGGATGCTGCTGCTCACGACGGGACCCCACCTCTACTACGTCGACCCGGTTGGCATGCAGCTCAAGGGAGAGATACCCTGGAGCAAGGAACTCAGGGTCGAGCCCAAGAACTTCAAAATATTCTTCGTGCACACGGTGAGTACTCGCGCTGCTCTTGCCCACCTTCGGCTCGCTCGCGACAACGTGTAATGACCGCGACTCTCTTCTTACTCTGTTACAGCCCAATCGCACGTACTACCTGGAAGACCCCGAAGGCTTCGCTCTCGAGTGGTGTCAGGCCATCGAGGACATGCGAGTTCACTATTTCGACGTGAAGCAGAGCTCCTGAATTCGTCAAGGCTGATATTGTGGAGAGATTGACGACACCGATCGACGGAATCGCACCGTACTGAAAACTACTGCCTGATTCGGATGGCTTTTGAGACCGATCGATCTTTGGCATTGCATCTGTGTGTAGGTATGCAGAGACGATCCGATGGGAGCCTTTCATAACTCACCAATTCTCTGCGTGTATGCAGTGAAAAATGGACCTAGACTACCTTCGTTGCGTGGTTCTCTTCGCCCATATTCCTATTAGACGAATTTTTCGACGAGAATTTTGAGCGAGTAGAATAATTAATTAGTCCAAACGAGTCGATAGTCTGATGAGGAGGGACTGAAAACCCTCGCTGCACTCCTATCAAAAACTCACTCTTTGAAACTTCCACTGTATTTTCTACTCGACCAACGAGGGTCGCGATAGAGGCCACGTTGTTTCCAGCAATCCATACCTGTAAATAATAATAGTCCTTATGACAATGTCAATCCAAAGTTTTCAGTCCCTCGATGCTTTGATGCTCGAATCAAGACGTGCCATGCGCACCGATATCTCGTCTGCTTCCGAATCCAATAGAGTCCCTCTAGGAAACGTTGTTACCGTTGTCTTTCAAATATTATCAGTTGTTTCTTGTTGTTGAAATTTCGAATAGAGAATCGTCGAGTTGCACGTCTTGATCGTCGAAGCAGCAAATTAGCTAATTGAATTATTCATCATTATGTTCGTTAGTCACGGGCGAAATGCTAGCATGTAGATTTGAAAGGTAGTTCTCGAACAAGTTCATTTTTTTGCGACCGATTCCTCGCAGTTGTTGGAGTATCTTTATTGAAAGAACGACAAGTGTGTTCCTTGTCGCAATCGAGCCACTCTGCCCATTTGTTGTAAAAATGTATATACGAGGTTAGGTACATATAAACTTGTAAATATGTAAACGAATTTTTCAACAGTCATTCGAAAAGTCAAACGATGAATTCGTTGATAGAGAGGTGTTCTATAGCATTGTAATATACAAGTATTCAAACTATTATTTATAACTGTAAATAAGCGAGGTCCATTCATTAGAGTTAGGCGCAACTAAAATGCAATTATCATCATAGGAAGTCGTTAATGTTTCTTTATTTGAGTTTAGGTATGATCGATCATGCGAACCATGCTCTATAATGAGTTGAGCACTTTTTCTTAGCTGTTTTGTTCAATTTGTTGAAACCAACTTGTAATTTTCTCATTGCCTCGCCTGTAATACCTCTAGTGAGATTTGAAGCCCCCAAAAGTAAATAGTCCAATGCGCGATCTTTTGACGTGCACCAAAAAAATCGTTAAACGGGGCCTAACGAGGTAACGTCAATCAAATCAATTCAAACTTGCTTCTTGCTTCTAAACAGGGTACATTTCGGAAAATCAACGCAATATCTCGTATCAACTTTCACAGTTTCCTCATCTCTCGTTTTGCATTTTCAAGTGTCGATTCATCTCCCAAGTTGAATCCGTAAAAATGTCTTCTTGGCATTTTGTTCCCGGACCCAGCGACTTGTTTCAAAATGACCGCTTTTGGCGGGTCGCGCACGGATCGGGCGGAGGAGACAAAGTCATCGAGTTGAATGTAGCGCGAGTTGTGCGAAACCGAGATTTGGAATTTGTAAAACGGCATCGAGATATTATGCACTCTGTTGTCAATCAAATACCTAGTTATGTAAGTGTTACGTTGAACTATTATTGATAGACTATTGTCGTAGTAAAATTATAGCCAAGCACGAAGCAGGTTTGAGCCTGATTCTTCCAGAAATTCGCAGGTGGCAAAGTGAATAATGTATAAGTGCAAACTGACAAAAATTTCTCTTATCGTCGGAAACTCGAAGTCATTAGTTCACTTTGTTATGTAGATTCTCACAAGATCATCGGTTTATAGTTCCTAACCAAGCTTAGTAATGTTAAATTAGAACGATGGAGTTTCCCTTGTTGAGAATCTAAGTGTTGGACTTGCGTTCTCTTTGTTGGACGCAGTGTATTCTAATGAAAACTGATGATTACGTAATTCCGACTTATAAACAAGACTGATGAGCATCGCTAAATTCTTCGTCCTATATCTCGAAAAGATACCGTTAATTCTTTGAAATTCTTTATCCAATTCTACACGGAATGATTTATGATATTTGAAGCCGGGAACTTAATACTTGTATCGTTTCATGATTGTACTGTCGCAGATTGTTATTTTCTTGAATTTGTAATGGCACTTATTCGATTTTAAATTTTGTTTGGAAATGAAGTTGAGAGAGAACAATTGAAATGTGAAATTGAGGAAGATGCGACTACTGTTTCAACTATCATCACAGTATTACTAATTATAAAATTTGACGAAAGTGTGTGCAGTTATGAAACTAATTTGTTGAATAACTCGTATGAAGACTGTACATAGTTTATGTATTTTGGATTTAAAGTAAGTCTTGTACAGCATATCAAATTTATTTACAGTAAAGTTTCTGGAATATACACTCATAATCTTGTTATTCTGCATTACCTCCAATTCCTGACCAACTTCTCTAACTCTATTGTTACACACACACACACACACGCGCACACACGCGGAATTGAGAAAATTCCACCATATTTGATTCAAGAAAAGAGAACAACTATCTAATACCTCTGCAGAGTTATTTTGGAGAAATATGTTCAATCAAATGTTGCTTGAGCTTTGACATAGACGTGGGCTTAAAAGTGCACTTGTGACACTTCAAATCTATTTTCAGGAGATTTTCTTTTTCTTTGGGATCAACCTCAATACAGCCATCTTCTTCCACTCTCTTGCGAACATCTTGAAAAGAGAAAAGATCAAGCAATAATACAGTACAGTTCTCCAAGTGATGTAACTCTGAGGAATGGTTCTTTATCGAATTATCAATTATGAAAGTACCATATCTATTTCATCAATACATACCCATGGACTTGATAAAGTAAGGTGTATTGAAAGAGTTCCAATGCCGCTTCGTCTTCAAACAGCGACTATCAAAATCTGTACTGATAACGTGCATATGTAGACGTTGCATGCTAGGCACAGCATGATATCCAATTCTGAAGCAGATTATGGAAGAGTTTATCAAATGGCCCATGATATCAACATCTATACCATACAGTTTGGAAGTTATACTGACAGGAATTCAGAATCCTTTTGCTGATCTGCAAATTTCTTTCCAATAGACTCCATATGTTCCAATAACTCCAAGTCATCTCTGGTAAGTTTGTTAACAGCAAGGATATCTTTTTTTGGCAAGACAAGATAGTGGAACCTTGCTTTAGGATATTTATCTTGAAGAACAACAACAAGATCATCATCTTCCAATATTTCTTCAGGATTCTTCATAGATTGGAGGAGGCCCAATGACCAATGTGTTGTTGATTGCTTGCAAGATGAAGGTTTTGGTTTTGAAGTAACAGGAATAAATTTCTTCATTCTTGGTAGTTTGAAGCGAAGTGAAATTAGTGACATTGAACAACTTCTCCATTAGGAGAAGCCATAACCTTTCCACTGAATTTGAAGTATAAAATCTGTTACAATACTTTAAAATCCAGTCACATCAAGATATGATCCACTGGGCCATTTCTGGATTGCGGATTCAAAACCGCCCTTTTAATTAACAAGTAACAATAAACAATAAGATGGATGAAATCGGAAAAAATTGACAGCTAGGCTACTATGATAGCGGTAACGCCGATAAGGGACGCACAGCAGAATATTGTCCAAAACTTCGTAACCGACGCGTGGTGCAACGATGCAAGTGCGAAGATTGGGGAAAAGAATGAAAAGAAAGTATTTGTAAAATTGAATACACATTTATCAAGTTGTAGTTGTCGCCTCATCGGGGTCTTAGGTATCCCACTTATCGACATTTCTGGAGTTTTGAAAATATTCAATGAATTTTTGAGATAGGTATCGCGGATCTGAGAGGAATCGGCGTTTCTTCCGATCTTAGTCTTACGTTGTGTAAATCATACTACGGAAAGTGGCACTCTTTTTGGTAAATCGAGGGGTTCGAATTTTCGGGTCTGGGCTCATGAGAAAATTCAACCTTAAATTACATATAGGGAATTTATCGTTCATACGAGCTCACCTACCGCGCTCAGGCGGCGGCCACCACAGATTGAATTAATTTTTTCAAACTATGGACCTCCGCGGTGCCACTT
>JAPYYZ010001546.1:0-18936 GCA_030522705.1 Eretmocerus eremicus | reverse complement strand
CGTAATACGGTCGTAGTACTGCGCAGTAGTACGATAGTAGACAGTAGCGCTACGGTCGTAATACGACCGTACCGCACACCTTTTTTCTACCAGGGCAAATCCATACAAATGTGCCGAGTTTCGTATTATTCTGAGCGTTAGTTCAAGTATCGACAGTACTACCTTAATCGCACATGCAACGTCTCAATTTTTCGAATGTCTCCGAATGACTTGGATTCATTCAAAGTACAATATCCCGAAAATGTAGCTCCAGACGGTTGCGAAATGCATAACTGAGAAACATTTCAGAGTGATCCATGGTGATTTCTTAACGAGGTTTGGCTTGAGTCTACAATTGTCCATTAACCAAACCATTGGAAGAATTTACCATGAATCACCTTGAAATTTTGCACGTAATTGCATTTCAATATACGCATAACCACCTGGAGGTAAGTCTCGAAATATTGTATAGCTTTATTTCAAATGAATTTATTATAAATTTCGGTATGGTAGAGCTTTGACATGCCCTCGAAATGAAACAAAGCAATATTTCAAAAAAGTAGAAACAATCTCGCCCACATACTGGTAAAATGCACAACTGTGTAAAATTTCGAGGTCATCCGCGTAAAGCTCTTGGATTAATTCTTTCTACAGTGTGTATATATTATAAATGATGTGCAATGGCCAGGATTACTCGGAGAGCTTTCCGCGAATTACTTCGATACTTTTCACACAGTTGTGCATTTGACCAATACACAGGTAGCATTGTTTTTACTTTTTCGAAATGTTGTTGTGTTTTAAATGAATTTATTATAAAAGTCAGCAGGGTAGACTTTCACTCCACCTTAAAATTTCGTTATTCGGCTCGAGACCTTGATCGTGAGAGAACTCGAAAGTAATTGTGAGCAACTTTTCAATGCAATTGACTACCGTTCTGTCTCAAAAATCTTGACCAAATATCATCCACTCTGCTCCGTATTTAGTTCCTTTTTCTCAAATGTATGAATTCCAGAAGGACAGCTTATGTTTTCAAGTAGGTCATTTCCTATGAAAATCATATCTATTTGAAGAGTATGAAAAATCCTCAAATAAAATGATCGAAAGTGTAGTCATGCCAAAAACGCAACACAAGGTTCTTTATGACTCTTTCGCTTGCCAATCAATTTTTGCTCAAAAATGTCTCGGGAGTCTGCTATCGGTCTCATGAGAAGAGAATGTCCGAAACCAACATTGTTGACTTTTCAAACTCTTCAATGGATTTTGAAAAGTGGACAATGTTGGTAAGCATGCAATAAAGATGGGACTCTGGCATCATCTTCAGAAGACCCTCCACTTTGATTCAGCTATGAAAAATATGCATATGCGTAATCCCGAAAAGAGAATGAAACATTAGATTCAATTTTCAATCTCATATTAGTGCAACTATCTACATCGATTTGTCAATACTCTACGCTTGGCTTCTGGTTAGCGGCTTAAAGAGACTTTCTGATCAAGGTACATCTTATTAATATGCGTTTCGAATAAATTCCATAGATCTCACCAATCAGATATAATACGTGACAGCGAGTACACGTGTAAGCGGGTGGGATTTCTCAAGACCCCACATGTAATTTTTTCTATCTCTTTCTCATTGAAAATATGTCATTGGCATCTTAATCAAATTTTATTCAAGATATCCAACTTTGTTTGCGATGGCTCTCATTTTATAAATGTGTTCATAGATTACGAGTCCGAGTCCCCGATGAAGTAGTTTTTCATTCATTTTCACTTTGTGCGCGACCTTACTCAAATCTTCTGAATTATTGGAACAGTAACTCGGACAGACTTTTGTTGTTTCAAATCTTCCTGAAGAAAGCACATACCTTTCACTGAACTTAATTACGTTTGCAACTAGAAAAAATTGCCTCTTCTTGACTCATAGTTTTTGTTAAATAGTGCGGTGCTTCTCCAACTACCGTTTGTGTCATTTTGAATTTTTATATAAAATTTGCCCTTTGCTACTAATTGCATCTGCCTCCATTCACAAAAAAAATTCCTCAAGAATCAGAATGTTCTATTTAAAATGGGAAGGAAATCTTAGAGTGTAATGAGAAAATTGAAAATTATTGACCTACAACACTTTTGTGGTAGCTCGAGTGGTATCTAACTAACACCTTCACTACGAAACCCTTTACTCATTAAATTTAGGAAGAGGCGAATCAGACAGTCTTATTTAAGTTCATGTGAAAGCACATGACCTTGAGTACCTTACCGATATTAATCATAAATTGAATTAAAAAAAAAAAACAATATTTCGAAAAAGTAACTCCAAGCTGCCCTTCGTATCGGTAGAATGAATCAGTGTGTAAAATTTTGAAGCGATCCGTTAAAGCACTTGAAATAATTTGAACTGGAGTGTAATTACAATATATTCGCACTATAGTTCAAATTACTCCAAGCACTTTAAACAAATCGCTTCAAAATTTTACTCAGTGGTTCACTCTATTAACGCAGGGCAGCCTGGATTTACTTTTTCAAAATACTGTTTTGTTTTATTTTAAATCAATTAATGATGAATGCCGATAGAGTAGAGCTTCTTCTTCCCCTTGAACAAAATTGGCGGTACGGGTTTGGAAAGTTTTCTGGTATGTTATTCGGGTTCCAAGTTGAACGAACCAAGAAAATTGTTCACCAAATGATGAAGTTTTCGAGCAAATACGGGCCGGCATGAGCTGGATGAAAATGAACCGTCGGCTCCGCTGATGGAATCCACCCTCGAATCCACCGCAGTGAACGTGCTAATCAATGATTCAAGATTCATAACTAGGATGAGTAAAGATCATCGTCATGGATTCAAGTTTATTTTATTCACAGTACCTCATTTGAAAGTTGATTCTGACTTTTTCAATACAAGCATCTGCTTAAAAAAACAGTTGACGCTTTAAAAAATATCGTTTGAGGATCTTAAGTACGGTGCTGTTCTTGCTTGAACATAGGTCAAAAAATTTGATTATTATCACCTAGGGAATTTACGAAAAAAGAGGATATCCGGAGTCTTTCTTCAATTTCCTCAACTTGGTAGAAAAAAGCTTCGAATAGTCCAATTTTGAAATATTCATCAGCTTCTCATGAGTATCGTGGGGATATAGTTTCATTTAACTTTGAACAATAATTTATAGCAGTCTAACCTATAAATCGCAACTTTGGACATGATTTTTACATATTCGTTCTATAAAATATCGTATTAAACCGAACGGATAGTTTTGGTACGAAGGACTCGTAACATTCGCTTCGTTCATGGCAAAAACTGTCCTTCGTGCAAAACTACCCGTCCACGTGCGGTGTCATAAAATACTATTATTCATCATAGATAGTTGGTGTGCTGACTAACACAATTACTTCCAGCATAACTTTTGTGAATGGGCTTTTCATCCCCTAGTTCCACCCTCAATGATTATCATGACTGAATTTTCGAAAAATATGGATAAAATGTAAACACAAAAATTTCATTTATACTACAGATTATATTTTTATCAGAAAGTGTATGATCGTTAGAAATCTGATTTTTTTGCTGAAGCCAAAAAATGTGTTTACTCGTGTTTGCATAATCAATTTGATCATGTGAAAACATTTTGGAAAATTCAGTCTGAAGCCAATAAAATTCATGAAGAGATGATGGATGGAAAGAAGTTGATTTCATTATTAAAATTAGCTACCACCTATGTCCTACACATGCAGATGTATTTTTTTCTTATATACTGCGAATATCGTGTAGGACAATATGTAACAGCAAAATCTCTTCTCGGAGAAGCTATCTGAATTTTCAAGTGTTCAAGGAAAAGGAATTTCCTTTTTCTAGGGTGTAAAGATTTCTCATCTTTCAAAATATTGTAATACTAAATACCCTAACCGGTCGTGGTCTTTAGCAAAAGTTCTGCAATGATAGATAGTTCTTTTCTATTCCAATTCATTTAGATTGAGTTCTGCAAGGAAATTCTTACAGAATTTTTAACCCATTCAATATCTTGTTCAATATTTTGGACAATACCGATTTCCAATAAATCGTGATCATTTTCTTCGGAATGCTTCAGAAAAATTTGAAAAAATTAAAAAAAATCTCTGTTCGAATCGATTGATTCCCTCACGTACTTAGATTTGATGTATTGATTGAAAGTATCTAGGAGCGTTCAAAAACTGACGTCATGCTTGAAATAACCTACGAATTTGTATCATTACGTGGGGCAACATTCTTTCCATCCCAAAAATCATCTCTACTGTTTGATCAAACAGAGTGAAATTTTTTATTGCTATTGTCAATGCCGCCCTCAAGAATGATACGTGAGAGATTGGAGCTTGAAATACCCAAAATAGTTTGATCAGTAGCGGTGACACATTATGTCCTCAATGCAGGTTGCTCGTAAATTGGCCATGGTCGAAGCCGATCTGGAGCGCGCCGAAGAACGTGCCGAGGCTGGCGAGTCGTAAGCAGATACACGCTATTCTTTTTCAACTATGGCGTTCCTGTGTTTTTGCGTCCTACTCAACATGTGTTCTCACATACTTCGCTGTTTGGCTTCGATTTTTGCGTTTGTTCAAAAACATGATCATAACGACTACAGTTTTTTCTGTGGAAAACTCACAATCGAAGTGTATAGTTTCGTGATGTGCACGCTTTGTTCGGAAATGAAAGGTGTACAACTGAATTTTGACTCTTGAGATCTTCTCTAAGAGATACTCCTTCAGAAGCTTCTTTTAGAGCAGATCTTTACATGGCATTCAAGCTCCAATATGATCCTGTGTAGGTAAAGACGAAGCGCATTCACCTCGTGGAAGCGCTGTCATTCCTCGAACCTGCATCTTAGTCTCATATTTTGGAGTCGAAAAGCCTAATCGTGCCATCTTGAAATGTCTTGGAATAAGATGCAATGAGTCAAAGTTGATTCCCAGCTTGCGATTGCTTTAATCAAAATGTTACGCAGAAGGCAGAAATACTTTTTTCAGATCATTGTGAGCAGCGCAGCGGACGGAGATAATATATTCTGTTTAAGCATGCTCATAATAAGACCCAATCCCCATTTCCTCGTTACACTCACACTTCTGTCTGTTTTGCATTGAGCATGATTTTTGTGTTGGCTATTCCTCACAGGTCGCTAGAAAGTTGCAGATGATGGAACAAGACCTCGAACGTGCAGAGGAAAAAGCCGAGCTATCCGAGACGTAAGTTTTGCGTGGCAATTGCTTTTATGCTTCCTCGTTGGCTACTAATTTCTGAATTTTTACGTGACGTGTCCCTTGAAGCGAATTGGCCTTTTCAGAAACTGAAATTGTTTCACCTTGTCCGCACGAATTTGTTACAATTGTAAGCGGCTTATCGGTGTTTTTTTACGGGGTTGCCAACTTGTTAATATTTTTTGAATACACCCCTTGACGTTTTTCTAGTATCCTCCGCTATATGTGTTGATGTTCTCGAAAAGCATAAGAAATCTGCTAACTTGGACAGGCAATTTTCAGAAGTCCAATTCTCTATCAATGGACAGGAGCAATTAGCACATTGGAAGGGAATTCTTGCAACTAGTATTTCTTCTCAGTGAAGTTTATTCGTAAATCTATTGCCAATACTCTCATCAAAAGGGCGCATAGGGCGTGAACAATCGCTTGTGGTCAAATGTTGGAACTTGTTCTTCAGCCATATTTGTAGCAGCAAGACGTTGATCTCCAGAGTAGATTTTCGTTGTAGATGTCGTCATTTTATATGTTGAACCAGTGCCTTGTGCATTCCATACTGGGGTTTTGTTTCATGTACAGAGAACTTTTGAGAAAAATGGATTAGCTTTGTTCGAGTCTTTGTTTCTTTTGATGAAGAGTCATAAAAATTAAAGCCCTAGTCATTCATATCGCTCGTTGAGTAAGTTAAATAATGAATACCTAAAATTTAAATCAGGCTAGTCGCTTCTCCGGGAAAGGCTCATTTGCGGTCAAAGTATTCGATCTTTGTTGACATTCCCTTCCAATTTGCATCAACACACATATGATTAATCAAAACTGATTGATTGAAACATGCTGTTTTTTCAGGAAAATCGTCGAGTTGGAAGAAGAATTGCGTGTTGTAGGCAACAACCTCAAATCGTTGGAAGTATCAGAGGAAAAGGTATATATTCACCCCTTTCTCACAATCAATTTATCGATGAAGTATGTTTATAGTGAGAATGTAGATCTTTCAAGTCGAATCAAAACTAAGAAATTGCCTTGTGTCGAAAAAGTTATAGTTTTCAGATGCATTCAGTCAGTCAAGAGATCAAAATCAAAGACGCACATTTCATTAAAAATCATTCTACACATGTAATCGCGCCTGAGTGCGATCTTTGATCTCAATTTTTGAAATCAGAATCATTTGATGAACTAAAAAATAATATCTGAATTTCTACTCAAGTTCACAGAAAGTAATCTAAAGAATGAATGACTTATTTTACATACCAACCCAATAGTTCAATTTATTGTAAAGTTATCCAAATTTCACAATTAATTTTACTAGAAAGTGGAATCAAATTGTGATTTGTTGTTACAAATAGGCCAACCAGCGTGAGGAAGAGTATAAAAATCAAATCAAAACTCTGACCACTCGTCTAAAAGAGGTACCCGGTTTTCAGGAGTGCCTGTTGATTGCTCACTAACTCTTACCAAGTTGTGTTTCATAACTTGATCAACTTACAAAAATATGGCAAAAGTATGATGTGAAGATTGAGAACTGTGCCAAAATCAACATGAAATCGACGATTCAAACCCCGCGTTAATGACCGGGTGTCCGGATGTTCGTTTTAGTTAGTTCATGTTTTTTGAGAATTCCATAGTTTGTCGTTTTCTCACTCTCTCGGCTCCGAAGAATAAGTTTGGTTGCTCTTATCAGTGGGCGGCCTTGTAACTCGGTATCCCTAACAGGAAACTACAGATTGCAATGAATTTTTGAAAATCTGTGTATGAAACTACGATATCTAAAACGAAGAACAATATTTCTTTATTGAAGTGAATCCATCGGTTATTGATGGGTCACGAGCTAAGTTCATATCGCATATCCTACAATATTTCTTACTCATTTAACACATTCGAAGCTTACGAGAACAATATATCGCACCGATTATGACGCGCCCATTCGATATTAATTTCATCCGAGTTCATATAAACGAGATCATAGTACCTCAAGTTAATTTCTTTCTCGAATGTTTTGTTCTGAATAAATATACACGAATCCATCTTCTTTTATACTCCTATTTACTTGTTTGGATACTATACATCGACGAAGTTGGTGTTTGCGAAAGCTTCAACACATTGTCAACAGCGGCTACTAGAAAATTTTTAACTTTTGGTCAGGGTTTGTTTTTTTCTCAACTCTCAAGTGCATCTACTTCGGAGTGCGATGGCTCACACCTCCGATGCGCGACAACGTTAGAAAGTTCGGTTGGCCCACGTTAGGTTTAGTTACGAAGCGGGAAATACTATTGATGTTCAATACCCTCACGTTTATGAGTTTTCCTTCAAAATTTTTCAGTAGTAATGACATTGTCTTTGAACGTCGAAATCAATTTTTTTCTTCAACTCGGAGAATCATGTGATTTTGATGCACTGTTGATGATTCAAGACGTTTACTGGGATGGGACTCACCGGTGGGTCTCGATTTCAGAATTTCGCACTCACGTATTCGTTCAAACCAATTGAATCAAGACCTCAGATACCATTCAATGCTGTTGATTTAACTTTAGAATAACGTAAGCTGTTAGTAGAAAAAAATTCTAATTCTGCCGCATCAATTCAATCGAAGAAAATTTGCCCGTCCCACCTCTTTTGGCAGAATAAAAAAAATGGCGTCGCAATGAATGTGATGAAAATGAAAACTGCTCCCGTTCCATTCTTATCATTTCTGACTGCTCAATCTTCTGCATCATAAATTTGCTCATATACCTTGGTGTTCTTGAATTTCACACGGAAATACCATGAATAAATTTTATCAAGAGTGCTGTTTGATTGCTTGCTGAGAATTATTGAAATCTAATATATGATTATGATACTAATGCGTTTGCTTGTGGAACTAAATTGGATGTCCTGTGTTTTCTTGTCTTCTTTCACGCTTACTATCAAACCAGGCTACGCAAAGAGAAGAATCGTTTGAAGGCCAAGTCAAGATTCTTGACAGTCAATTGAAAGAGGTGAGTCACTAATAAAAAGTACACAGAGGACCCTGATCTTGTAGCGAAGATGTATAAGATACTTGATAATTTTATTGGTCTATCGTATTTCGGTACTCCCAATATTATGAAAAACATCAATTGGTTCATCTTTATTTGTCATTTTTAATCCTGATTTGAGCATTAGAAGTAGCTTAACATTGCAATAGATTTTTGGATCCCAGTTATAAACTCCTTTCATTCAAAGTGAATGATTTGGTTAGATTCCATCTTCTGGTCTGGTGTCATATTCAATTTTGAATCCGTCTCAATACCATTTCGGCCAGTTATCAATACAAATCACGGTAAGAGTCGCTCAAATATCGTCGTGAGTAAGCCGAAATTATAGCTTGCGTGTGATCATTTTTTACTATACTAAACTTACAATAATTACGATGATTGGTTCCGTTAACCTATGCCTTGTCGATCGAAATCTCGCACTTGACATGAGTTAATTTAAAGACATGATGAGTTTGATATGAGGTAACAGCCACAATCTTATTTCTGGCACATTTCGATCGTACAGCGTTATTTGTTCAGATTTATGCATGGCGGTGAGATGATGCCGATAATCCTAATGATTTACTTGCTTCCCCGATAGACGTATGGTTTTTGTGAGTTTGACTTTGAATTGTTTCATAACAAAAAACAATGCAGACCATACATAACCGAAAGTCTTGTTCTGCTTCATGATTCAGTCTATTAAAACTTTAATTTTCCTTCAGGCTGAGGCCCGCGCTGAATTTGCTGAAAGATCAGTGCAGAAGCTACAGAAGGAAGTCGACAGGCTGGAAGGTTTGTATTATTTTCAAATGTTCCTTGCATCATCATTGTTTAGAAAGACTCCCGAACTAAATAAATCTACACGATTTCGGCTGTTCGAATTGAATCTTGAAATTTTAATCATTTAGAATAATTGAGATAATTTAAGAAGAAATTTGATCTTTCCAATATCCTGCGCTGTGATTCAAAGACTTTATAGGTTTAAAATCTATAGGAACAAAACTTGAGTGCGGATGATCGAACCGATCTCCTTAGTCTAACTTTATAAGTATTTTATTTTTTCACTCTGAGGATTGCCGTGCCCAGTAACATTCGAGGACTCTCGTGGTCAAAAAATAGAGACGTCCGGTTTATTTTCGACACTGAAGATGACCGTGCACCAAAGACTTATTTCCCCTGCTTTGCAGATAAATATAACTCGAATCCATCTCTGTACTCGAGACAGAGAAGAAAAACTGATTCATGTTACCTTTTTTGTTCATCATAAAGTCAATATGAAGTCTATGAGTAGTACACGTCTTCACCAGTCGAGTCTTTCCATGAATTCCATCATTGAAAGTGCCTCAAAGTCTTTTAAATTTAGTCTCATTTAAGATGAAACGATTTATTTCCTATGCAGTACAGACGCTGAATGAATTACACGTCAGATTATCTCTCTTTGTCTCTGCTATGGGAGATGTCAAGTGGAAACCCCTAAGCGCTTCCTAGGGCTAATCTTCCAATAAATTCATATCTAAAGCTGCTTTTGTACTTGGAGTGGCATCTAAGGATTAATTTGTATGAGCCTTTGATGTTTTTTCGTATTGTCGTTGGATTGCGATTTTCTTCATTACCACTTTGGCGATTAACAAGAAGTTTCCTAACACAATCACGTATGCTGAGACTCAGTCTCTATTCTGTTTCCGCGTGAGTGGTGCTAACCAGTGATCTTTACAGACGACCTCGTTGCTGAGAGAGAAAAAAACAGAATGCTGCAAAACGAGATGGAGGCGACCCTGCATGATATCCAGAATATGTAGAAATCGCTTCTAAATATTCCAGCTGAGGTTTTTGTTGTGGTGCAAAATATCCATACAATGTGAGACAAAAGAGAGAATTGCTAATACCAGACTTGAGAGCTACTGCTCTTTGCAAGTGAAAAAAAAAGGATCTTCGTGAACATAAACTTCTATGACGATCAAATACAAGGGACCAAGCAGTGCTTGATTTGAGCATTGGAAAAAATATGTAAATTGAAACTCAACCGTCCGATGAAAGAAAATTATCATGCATATACCTATAACGTTATTTTAGGCTCGAGATCGAAAGTCTAACTCCTTACATTTCGAATGATTTTCGAAAAATCTTCATCTTTTTCACGTCTTTTCTCGATTCTTTGTATTTTCTTGTTACATTCGTTGAGAGTTATTTTTGGAGAGTTTCAAGAAAGACTATTCGCTAAAAATAGTATTGAAAAGAGTATGAATATGGTTTATTCGAGAAGTTTTAAAGTTTTCTGTATGAATTGCTGCTTCAACAAATTCTTGCGTAATACTGAGAGAAAAGATTGGTGAAATTTTATTATTATGAACCATTTTTCATAGTTTTCATGCTGTCACTCGAAAGACGATAGCTGCTGAATAGCACCGTACAATCAATTGGAAATTTGAAAGATTTCTTGAAACAAAAAGCGACTCCAAATCAATGAGCCGTTTTGTGAACGAACAAGTTTTTGATAACTTCGGTTACACGTTAGACAAGGATCACTACTTATACCACAATGGTAATGAGGCAACGAACATGAGCATCATTCTGAGCATTCCAAATATTGATTTTCATTAATTTATAGTACATCGTCAATGGATTACGGCTTTGTCTCGTCTTCCTCAAATTGAAATTCCACCATATCGATTATTTGTACAAGTCATACGTTCTCTTTTAAATCACATTTACAAGGAAGGTGGAAGGTGCAATAATTCTATACCAAATCCGATTCGGATTATAAGAAATTCGTGATAGTGATGTTGAGACTAGTTTTGAAACTTTTTGAAACAACGTCATTTTTGGATCCTTTCCCGTTACCGAAGTTGATCTTTAAGGTTCTTTCAATGTCTTCGTAATCATGGGAATGTACTATTCATAAATATTCCAGGGTGAATTCTTCATCCCTTATAAAAAGGTGCTTCCCAATACCGGATTGGAATCCACCATTATGTAAAGGAATCTTTGCGATGAAATACTGAGATGGTTTCAAACCAAAATACAAATCTGAATTGCACGTTGCGAGAAAAAACTCTTTTGCGTTCTTTTCTTCACTCCTTAATCTGTCTCAGTTTTTTACTTTTTCTATCTTAGAAAGTAAATTACCTCAATCTCTTCAAAATTCGTTATTGATCTCGATAATGTTCATGAGATTGTGAAAAAAGTCTAGGGAACAACTATCGAAATAATTTGCAGATTAAGTATCAGTGCGGGAGAAACCCGATCACTTCTTCCGTGCTTCAACGCTATACCTCGATGTTCAATTGAATTGAATACCGATTATAAAAACAATCTAGAGGTGTATCATTAGTTAATTAATTGACTTTGAATACAAGCGATTGAAATCACAATACTAATATTGTAATAATAATTACATACAATACTATTATTATAAATATGTTTATAATATATATTTTGATTTTGAAGAGTGTTTTTCATTTTGTTCTTATTATTTCGAAATAATTCACTAACCATGAGACTAAATCATAACACTAATATTCAAAACTAACAAATATTTCACAACGATTCTCTGTTTTTCTTGTGCTCAATTAAAGATTCTAAACTGAATAGTTAGGTTAATTCACATAAATTTATGCAACTTTTTGAATACTATCTTCAAGGTAAGTAAAGTATTCTAATCAGTTTATGTGATGCATGATATACATTTCGACTTTCAGCCAAATTGACTAACAGCATGTTAATATCTGTTACACAAATTATGATTTCTTCCTCGCAAAACGGCACCTATATAATCTCTTACCACATGGGTGCTTGCAACTTTGCATGAGAGACAATTTTCCTCGCGATTTTCACTTCGTTTATGAGGTTACCTTCTTCTAAATAATGATTTCTAACGTCATCTGAAAGCAGGGCTATTGCATCCTTGACAGAACTTTCCACATTTTTGATGATAATTGACGGTACTCGACGGAGTGCCGTCAATTAAGTGTTGGTTTATAACAACTTTTTCTCAACCGCACAACCGAAGAAGTCAATTGTTTTTTTGGACATTAGAATATGCTGAATGCTGCTTCCACAAATCGCGGTAGCGGAAACATTCACCATATGTAATGATAATCGATGGAAAAATTCATGATGAGAACCGTTTTGATCGTGGGGAGAGTATAGTCGATTCGCTGTAGGTGAAAGTGATCCATCAATCACAGATTTTTCAAGTTCATTCACAGATGATCAGTCACGTTCGCATGATCTACATTTCGCATCCTCGTGATGAATTCCATCTTCGCTTTTAGCTCAAGCCGAAAATAATCAGTCGGAACACGGAAACCAGTTTGCAACCTTTATAGAAAGACACTACTAACTAGTAATTTGAAAAAGTAATATGATTACTTAGTTTGTAGTACAGTCTATATTTATTTGATCCTGCCATGTAAAACTCACCATCAACTAGAACAGAGAGTGTCTCAAACCCAACTGAAGACGTGTTTCCGTCTTAGAAGATTTGATGACTTTCATAAAAATATATTTCTCACTACTGTGGTTTAGTTGACGTTTAAGCATAATCGATCTCAATCATTCGGCAAACTACGTTTTACGGAGAGAGTCTCGCTGTATTGCTTTAAAGCGTTACATATATTAAAATGTCAGATAAATCTAAATATATTCCTTTTGCAGGATAGAAAACGTTTTATGTATTCGCAAATTAAAAAGAGGAATTATCCAATCCTGAGATGGAAGAAATTACATTGCCAACAGCAGGGCGAGTTTTGTTCCATATTTTTTAAATCCATCGTGAACCGAATGAGAGTTTTCACTTGAGTCAGGTGCCAGTAAACAACTCTTGATTGTTATGAAGGGAAACTCATCCTTATACATTAGCAAGTTATCACACGAGATCGAGCTCGAAATCCGCCTTTGCTTCTTCTTTTCTTCAAAAGTTCTTTCCACATACTTTGCTTTCTTATTTGATGCATTCTTATTGTATGCTTATATTAATCTTGAGCATTTAACAATGAATTTGCCCTTGCAGATGAAATGGTGGTGGAGAAGGAGAAATACAAGGAAGTCGGGGATGGCCTGGACAATGCATTCTTTGAGCTCTACGGCGTCTAAATTCAATCTAACAAGCTACAGCTATTAACGTTTCTAAAATAATGCTTACATACATTTCGCTTCATTACTACTTCATTAATATAAGTAAGTTGTGGGAATGTACCCGAGCTTCAACCCCGCTTTGTAATCCGCGTTCATTCTCATTGGTGCATCAAAAGTCTAGCGCGGATCTCAGATCCAAAAGAGAGTTCAGGCAACTTATGTTTGATTATCATCAAATTCCTTTTGACCCGTTATGTTGGTGAAATGGTTGCTTTTGGCATGTCGATTTCTATAGATATTTGGAGTGGCAAGGAGACCATGTCGATGGCTCGTGTCAAAATTACCTCTGTTCTTACGTCGAGCGGAGACTCGCACTCTTTCTGACCCCAAACAAAGAGTATTACGTTCCCATGTAATTAACGAGGATTAAAAAGTAGAGGATCAACTTTGCCGATCATGGATCTGGCGAGAACTCTGGGAATCCATTCGGGAAAAGTGTCATTCGGAAAAATAGTCGTTCGGGAATTGAGATTCGGGAAAATAGTCAGGAACCCTGGAAATCATCTTGTTGCGTTGAGAAATGAAGATATCTCAAAAGGTTTAGTCCCATAAGCCCTCGGTTCCAAAATCCAGCTGTGAACATTAACATTGTTAGTATATCTATTCCTGAAATTTTCGAACACGGTCCCATATGGGCAATGCTGATGTTCATACCGGTATCTTCATTTCTTTTTTTCTTTTTCTGTAAATGTTTCTGCATACTCGTGCGGGTTGTCAAATGATGAAAAATTCCTCAAATGTTTTTGGCCGTTTCGAGCTATCCTCTCGTTTATTGAACATTCCCAAAATTTAGTCCTTATTTTTCAACGGCCTCTTCAAGGCTACATTTTTTAAAATAAATGCAGTTAAGCTACATAATACGACCGTACTGTGATTTTTTAGAGCTCGGATTCATTTCTTAATATATGTAGCCGTGAAGAGGCCGATCAAAAATATCGACGAAACGTTGATAGTATCCAATAAACGAAAGAATAGCTCGTTGAGCCCAAAGACATTTGAAGAATTTTTCATCGTATGTATGTACATTCCTTACCAAAACGATCAGGGTGTCTACTTTGGGAAAAAATGGAAAAATGTGAAATTATCGGGATTAGTAGAATTCGATAAACAACTCCTCTGGCCCCTGCACATCATGGCTCTTTTCCTGGTTTCTGCTGAATCGTTGTTTGTCGAGTTTTTGTGAATACTGTGTTTCCATCGGCCAAAATTGATCACCGAAGTATCTCTGCCTATGTGTATTTTGATCTCCTGAATATGGCCATGGTGGTTTTACAAGGCGCGGAAAAATCAAAATCTAGGTATGAAACTATTTTAACCCAGGTAAACTTCATCGAATTCAACCAATCTCACTTCAAAATCTCAAAAATTGATTGAAACGGGGTAAGGTCCCTATTTTGACAGGTTTGCCTCTGTGAGGGTGCATTCTCTTTAAATTCATATGTGGTTCTGGGGAATGCCCAGAACCATATATCAGATGCCCAGAAAAAAGATGGGTTGGTCGTTGAAACGTTTCAGCGGTCATTCAAACTAGCGAAAAGAATGTTCGAGATACGAGTAAAGCTGCTTCTCCGTGAAGGACACTTTAACAAACGGCTCGTCACCTCTCTATCATCTAAAATAAAATTACCTGAAACTATACTTAAAACAGAAAAGAGAGCACCCTCACGGCAATAAGAATAACGTGAGTCGCTCTCTGGTTCCTTTTATAAGCTTATGAAATTCTGAAGTAAGATCGGTTTAATTCAATACCCAGATTCATAAGCTTATACCACGATTTCAATTTGCCCGCTCCCCATGAAACCACTAGGATCGTGTTCAGGAGGTCGAAATACATGGGCAAACATACTCCATTGATCATTTTTGGTCGATTGAAAAGCAGTATTTACAAGTCCTTGCATTTGACGGAAATCAGAAAAATTTGGGGAAAAAGTCAAGTTTTCTCGCCAGCCCGATTTTTGGATTTAGCAAACAGCCATGACGTTTGAGAGCTAAAGGAATTTGTTTTTCAAATTCTGTGACGAGAAACACGAGAGGAAATCATTGTGTGGTAAGCGCATTATTCCAACACTCAGGTCTTGCATCTCAGTGTTTTCCTTGCAAAGACCGATTATTCAAATCATATGTTTAGTTTTTTGTTAGGAAAACTGATCCACGACAGCTCGCTTCCTTGAACAAAGAGGGAAAAATTCATCGCATTTTTGTCATTTTCTTCAACTGAAATTTTTTTGTGATAGTCGGAAATTTTGATGAATTTTATAGGGAATTTTAGATGGCTTCCGTGGTATAAACACCCTGAAAACAAGATGTTTGCCAGATTTCTGGCTAGACCCATGACCCCCAAGGTTCGCACTCTACTTGTGACTAGTGCTTTTTAGTCTCGATCGAAAAAGGAGCAATTCTCTTCGTGCAGAAAACAGCATCTTCCCAGTGAAGTCGAACGAAGGATGTCATGTACGTTGAAACATGGGATGATTTTCTTCGTAATGCTATATCGTGTGGATGAATTAAACTACATTCCATTATTCATTAGTTTTTATTACCCAAGTGATTCTCCATCACCTAAAAATGTTTTCCACCCCAAAATGAGGAAAAAATATGCCATGAATCATTGCATGGAGATATGAAAATATGCTCGTTTTGGTCCATCACGAAGAGAAAGTGCTTCCTTGCCACCAAGGTTTAAAAAATGTTATAAGTAGTTTTATTTATGCTCTGCAGATCTTAAATGACACAAATTCTTGTTTTCTAGTACAAAAAGTACGAAACGTAACTTGAGAGTATAAAAGACCACCCACTATTGGGTTCTGATTGATCTCGCCTTCGGTTCGGTCTCAAATAATTACTCGGGATCGATTGGTCCTGCCTACTCCTTAAATACGTATTATCCCTCATCCAGCCCAAGGAAAAGTGCTGTCTTCGCTCTGTACAGGGAAAAGTAAAAAAAGTGCTACTCATCCGACCGAGCTATCGAGATATCTTGAGTTAAGGATAATGCACCGCTAATCATAATTTCTCATCATCGTGAGACACGAAATTTCTGATCGAATCATAAATTATACAACCGCGAATCGATCCCATGTCCCGTGAATTTTGAATGGTTTGGGACAATTAGTATACCTCTCGCTCATATATTCATTATATAAATATTTTGGGATTCAAATGATAGTTTACATGAATGTTTGAATCAGACATCTCGAACCCTCATTATATTTCCAAAATTGATCATTCTTTCATCATTTGAGTATTTTGATAAATCCGGGCGCCCCAGCAAGATTGAAAAGAAATAGAGGATCTTACCACAAGGTACAGTGCTCTATCTCTAATAGTATTCCAGTCCACTCGCCTCGAAATTCGATTTATCGGGAGCTTTTTTCTACGGTTAGGCACAAATCCTAGCGAAACGTATCATGACGCGGAGAACGATATTGAAAAAACCTCTGTTCTTCGTCAGGATTCGGGTGAATCCTACAGTGAACTTGGTCCAACAAAACCATTCTTGATTGATCCAGTTCCAATTTTACGTGCCTCTAATCCTATTGAACATCACTACTTTCCAAAGGAGAATCGTTATATTGACATAATATCGTCCTCAATGCTCCGCAATGTTTGGATTACGCATGGTTGTTGAAAAAGGATCCTAGTCGGTCGAAGTTCAATGAGTCTTGACCCCAAATGCTGTTAGAGATGAATAATTTTGATAAGTATGAAGCTACAATACAGATTTCATTCCCAAAGCCAGTTTTTTGGGCACGATATGGACATTTTGGCTACTTATGGTGACCTCTAGCCACGAGGAGATGACTTTTTCTGGTTGGAAGTAATGTGCCAAATGCTATTCGACAAATTATACCACAGAAAAATGCTGGGCTAGAAATTTTCTAATGATTGACAATGATTGCCAGTGTCGATTACGAAGAACTGTTCACTTTGCACAAGTCTTCTTTGTTTTCCCATAACAACACCTCACCCATTCGCCTTTTGGGCAACTATGGAGCAAAATGTTCACTTTTACGCCTTTTACGATTCTCTATGTATTTTAACTGGAATATGTATGTGAGGTGCATTCTCCTTAACGATCAATATTCAGTAAAAACCATCTTAAATATTTCTTAAATCTTGCAACAATTCCAGAAATTACGAAAAGTTTTGAGAGATTGATGGGGGTTGGAATCTCATATTTCCTCTTAAAAGGGGGAAACGTGGTCATTCAATCCGTTATAGATCGTGAAACAGTCTCTTAAATCTTTCACAATAAAACGAATGATGATGAAATGCTTTGCAGACGAGCTTGTTCACGAAAAGGAGAAGTACAAATACATCTGCGACGATTTGGATCTCACTTTCACCGAATTGGTTGGTTAAACTTCACGATATCAAGAATTTATCCAAGCATCAAATACAACGAAGGAAGAAGAACCATCTCAGCACGATGTCACCGCAGATCAGATCAATTGAGGAAAGGAGATGACTACGATTCAAAAAGCGCCATCTCGGCATTCGCAAATTACCATTGGCGTTTTTTTCACACTTTCTCATTTCATGCAGTATCATTATTACAATCTTTTCGTATCCTATAAGTAAGAAGTGCACAAAGTTTGTGTGCGCCGTAAATCTATTTCCAGCTTTCTGCATCATCGTTCTTTTCCTACGTATTGTCTGTTACCTTACCGTTTAATTATTGACGAATGATTTTTGATTCAAGGTATGTCTGGAAACGAACCAACATTTCGTTTCCTTGTATTTATAATAAAAATTTTGCAAAATATACTTGACAATTGTATCCATTATTCAAAGCTCATGAATTGGTGGACTATCAAAGTGGTTACACGATCCCATGGGAAACCCTGTGGAGTTGCAGAATTATTCTTTCATGTTTCACTAATGCACTCTTTGAGATAAGAGTCCAAGTGATTGAGAAAAATCTACAGTAAATATCAACTCCCTCGAATATTCTCGAGCGCGTCTCGCATCTCTATTTGACTCGAGTTCTACCAATGGTGCCCTCTTTGGGTTTTATTCCGCCTTTAATAGGTATCTCTACCTTACATTGTATCGCCCATCAAACACCCTCTAAGAGAACATCCCTTGTATTCATTCATTGTGATTTACCAGGCATTCCCCCACGTCACGTAAATTGAAGGAATTTTATTGAGTTCGTCTCAGAAAGACTGATTCATCTTCTCTCTTTGAAGTAGTCATATAAAGGTTTCACAATAAATGCGTTGAAAATTCAAAAGGATTCATATAGCACGTGAAGTAAGTTGTGATAATTTCAAGGAAGATGGGCTTTAATATACTCGCCTTCAAATAAGATGGAAATGTAGAGTGTACCTGATTTACATAATATTTTAGAAATCCGACATAGTTAATATAATATTCGTTAGAAGTACTTATGATCTTGAGGATTGATAATGAATTTTACTACGTGCATATTAAAAACTATGAAAAAACTCATGTGGAAAGCACGACACGAAGAGCTGATTTGAGATCCAGGCTCAAATCCTGATCAAGATCAAATACTACTACGAGTGTATTTCTAGATACCTTCAACAAAATTTTATTGTTTGTATCAAAAGACAGACCTTATTTGAAATTATCAATATACTACGATACAAGCCCTGAA
>JAPYYZ010001544.1:0-14991 GCA_030522705.1 Eretmocerus eremicus | reverse complement strand
CAGTAGTAGAAGAGTGATCTTTTTCCTATCAATACCCACTCGGATGTCATCGGTCAACTTTAGCAGAGCTGTCTGAATGCTGTGGTGTTGCTTGAAACCGGTCTGGAAGCTATCAAGTAAATTCGTATTCTTGGAATGTTCCGTGATTCGGTCATGAGCGATTTTTTCCAGAACCTCGGAGAGGAAGCGTAGCAGTGCAATAGGACGGAAGTCCGAGGCCGCTGATGGAGCCGCAGCCTTCTCCACTCCAATCAGCTGTGCTTGCTTCCAAGCCTCAGGAAGAATGCCGTGAGCGGTAAAGGAGTTGAAAATAAGTACAATAAGATCACCTATGGCCGGAAGAGCTCTCGCGATTACGCTTTGAAGGACCCCATCCGTCCCGCGGGCCTGCGAGGAAGAATGTTTGATGGCAAGGACTACTCCATCAAAGTTCGTGGCCTCGAACTTGAAGCCCTCCTCTGTGGCCAAGTCAATTTTGTCCATTATTTCTTCAATGTTTCCGTGGGGCGAGATGGAGACCCCCGCAAAGTGAGCATTCAACTCATCCGGTGTGAGCCCATGGGGTTCCTCCTCTTTGCTCTTCGGCAAGAGGCCGAGGTTGCGCATTTCCTTCTATATGTTCTTATTCTGGTCTAGAGCGACAGAGGAATGATTTCGGAGGAAAGAATGACACTCCTGCTCTCCGCGCATGTCGATCTCTGCACTGAGCCGAAAGTACTCATTTCGAAGCTGACGACACTTGCGCTGATTGCTTTGATTCCACTCCCAGCGCCTGCGTGCCGCATCTCGCTCTTTCATGAGCGCTTTCAACTCAGAACCAATCCAAGGAGCATCGCCTTTACGGGGTCAAACCGTTCCTCCAGGCGCTTCTCCATCCAGAACAGTTCTCAAATTTTCATTGAGACAGTTTATAGCGTCTCCCAAACTGGTTTCGGCATTATCTAAGGCTATCCAGTCGCAGCGTAGCAAGCGATCATTCAACCGCTCCAGACTGATGTTACGGAAATCCCTATATTGAAGAAATTTCTTGGAGGAGCGGGAGCAAAGATGTTGATGGTGAGATCGATGACCGCGTGCTTTCCGAAACCGGGCAGTAACCTAGTAAAGAAGTCAGTAATGGTGTCATTCTCGTCGATGTACATGTGCGAGATACATTGGGGTTATGCTGGTGAGTCGGGCCATGCTGCACAACAATCTAGGATGATTTGCATTCAACAGATCCGCGTTCAGAACTCCCATCATGATTTTATGACTAAAATCACCCCACAAATGACGTAACGAGCCGAATAGCTCATCATCCCTCTGCATGGCAATCTTAGGCGGTCTGTAAATTATCCCGGTCAATATCGGTGGAGAGTCGCCCTGCTGTACGCTACAAAAAAAAATTGAGGCACGCCAGGTTTCCGTGGGCCAAGTGTATCAGATGAGATCAATCTTGTCACTTCAAAATCGTTGCGCACATACAAAGCGACTCCACCTCTTCCCCTGTTGCGATCTTGTTGCGATAATGAAAAACCAGGGATCCGAACGAGACTATTATCAACGAAGTCATCCAGCCACGACTCAGCCACCCCAAAAAGATGGTAGGAGGGATCTTGAGCGACGAGCCGGCGGAGTTGATCAATTTTAGTAGGAGAATAGTACTATAGAGCGGAGAAAGAAACAGCTCGCGGATACGATCGCATCCTGTCACATACCCCACCTTATTGTCTAATAGATTGCCGTGTTGGAAGTTCCAACTCGTGTAATTGGTTGTCGATTCCAGAGTCATCACAAGTGAATGATATCAAACTGGGCTTGATAGAGCTATATAGAATCGCCTCCACCTCGTGCAAAGATCTCTCCACGATATTTGAGTAATCTCCCCCACCGTGATGACAGGGATGAGCCTTCCAGGAGAGGGTTGAACCCAGTTAGGACTTGGTGAGGAAACAGAGGAGGAGATCTCTTGGCCTCTGGAAATTTTATGGAAATCCCCAGCTCTGTGGGTTCCTAAGCGGCTCAGTCCGTGGGAACTACCAAGGGAGGGGGGAGGGGGAATAACCCTCGAGGGTTCTAAATAATGTCAAATTCTCAGTTCCACGGCTCGGCACCTGCTCTTTCGAGCTCTATCTAGACGGCACCCATGAGCGCGGGCTTGAGTTAAGCTCAACCAACGCGTGAGCAACTGCCAACTACTGGTCTTACCTCGGTGAGGGGGACCTACAGTTTAAGTGGGTTCCCAACCACCGAGACCGCCGTAAAAAGCACATGAGGAAGAATCTCAGCGGTGCCGGCCGAGATTCGAACCCTGGCCTCCCGCGACGGAGGCAAGGACCTCAACCACTAGGCCACGGCGGCCTCCAGGGATCTAAATAATGATGAAATTTCCTCCTGAATTCGAATGACTCGATTGCAGGGAACCTTGCATAATTTCACTAGAATTGATTTTATCGGTCTTTCCTGCCATGTAAGGGATTGAAACTGACCCAAACGTCTGTGGCTAATAATGCAAGAAACGACAATGTCTAATTGCCCGATTCCTGCACGTGGCGTGTTGGAGGATCGACAAAAGTCTCAGCCCCTTGAATTATGCAGAGAGGATATGGATTAGGGGGAAATATAATGAAGAGATACAAGTGACTGGATCAGAAAATGATACTAATACTGTTTTGCCCCGATCTTTCTGCGGGGCTCGTCAGTATGACGACGAAGAGTTCTGTCATAGACAGCTATTGGATGAATGCAAACACGTAGAACTCACTAAAACAATCTTATATCGTCAAGATGTGAACATTGCCTCTTCGCAGGTTTCTTTGGTCCGACAAAGTCCATATCCATCTTCGCAGAAGATGTTCAAATTCGCTCGAAGAACTCAGTAAGGACACGAAAACTCTGCAGATTAAACGGCCGCCTGACACAATCATTGACCATCGCGTGCATTGATTTGTATGATTATGATATTCGGGATCAAACCCGACCATTTTCAGAGTCACAAGCCGTACGGTGGTAGTGCATTTTGAGATTCAATACTAGAATATCGATTTGTCTCTGATAAATAATAGATCAAGATTAGCCAGAAAGCAGTGATAACAAGAAGATCGTTCTGCCGATTGATTCCATCATTCTCTCATTACGATTCGCGATCGAATCATCAGGCTTCGCCCCTGCGTCCGATCTTATTCTCTATCTTTTTGTGACCCACAAACGATTGCCGATTCAAAACCACCCATTCTCGTATATTTTATATTTTGGTCTCATAAGATGAGCACTTTCGTATTTTGAGGATCTCATCGTGGGATAAAAAATCATAGAGGAAACTAATTCCATTGACAAGTGACGAATTATTGAGGAGTATAGCCTCCATAGGTTATGCTAAACATTTCATTTCGTTAACCTAAGCAAAAAACCTCTCATTATTCACGTCTGTGATGCTGATGTCAAATGGGACTGGGATTTTTTGACAACGTTGCTGTAATAAAATATTCTTATCAATTAGATGATCGAAAGTGAGTCGAGAGAGTATCAGAAGAACATCTTAGTAGGTCATATGATTCCAATTCATATCATGATCAGGATATCGATCTGTTTATGTAGTAGTCGTAGAGCATGGCCGGTAGACCCCCAATGATGCGATGTTTTGCTTGTGACAGACAATTTAATAATGCTCAATTGAGACTCATCGACGGGGATGTCAACGAAGAAAAACGGCAGATAGCTATTGATAGACGGACAGCGCGAAACTTACCTGTGGTGTTGATAAATCTTGGTTCGAGATTATGTTTGAATCGCGATTGATCCATAACCGAAGAGATAAAGATGATGCAGCGTGATATCAACCAACTCTGATTGAATATAGTGATACAAGCAGGTAGCAGATCGTGTGTTATCTGCAATGCTGCTGTCGATGTTCATGCGCTCTCAGTTGCTTGTAGAGTGAATGCTCATGTTCAGAGGAGTATTCTTATTGCGGAAGGTGTGAGTGTTTGTGTTCATCACTTCGATCACAATGATCTCTTAACGCAATATCTCCTTGTAGGCCTACGTGACATTAACATGCAACATTCAGGGTATTCAAATGCTTTCTTTTCTAGAGGGCCTCAGAGAACATGCCAGTGAGGCCAGATGTCTCGATGAGAATGACTTAGACGATGAAGAATTTGAATGAATTTCACCAATATCGAAGTAGCAGCTCGACGATTTATATACATATTGTGATCCAGTTAATCAGAATGGAAGAATGAATGAGGCATGTATCTCGAAAAGACCTTTTCACTCTCTTGTCGAAGCTCAAAAATGGTTTAAGTGATTCATTTCTGAAAGTTATCCACAATTACCCTTCTCGGCGAACAATCAGCTCTGTCGTAGATAACGTGAGACGATCCTCAGCTCTCCACTTTGCAACAGAGAATATTAGCCTCGGATCAATCACAAGGGAATCACAAGGGATATTGCCGGATATGTCACCGAGTATTCTCACATTCTTTATAATCCCCAGGCTGAGGAACCAGTTGCAATCTTGATTGCTGATGCTAGTCATGCAGACCTATAAAAAAGCAGCAATTTCCGAGTACTCAGACAGTCATTTTGTCTCCACAAGCATAGGCATCTGCTGAAGCCCACGATTATTGGTGCACCTGATGGTCGTATACTGTGCATACTTGGCTCGTACTTCTCAGATGGTAAGAATGACTATGCGCAAGCCTTGATTCACTTATTCCAACAAGATGTTAATTCCTTACAGGATCGGCTCCGTAATGGAGAAATCATTCTTGCAGATTGCGGCTATCGAGATGCATCCCTTCTCTTACAGAACTCAGGGATTGATGTGAGAATGCCAGTATACCTGCAACGAGGACAACATCTACTGACAACTGAAGATGCTAACGAGACTCAAAAAATAACAAGACAAAGATGGGTTGTGGAAGGTAGGAACGGGCAGTTCAGATCGTCGTTCAAATTCTCTGTGGGCACTATCAACATGATGCATGCAGTTCATTTGAATGAGTTCTATCGTATAGCTGGGGCTATATCGAATCAGTGTCACCCACCCTTATCAATGGGCGGTGCTACTGCTGGGGCAGCTCGCGAAGTTCTTCGAAGAGCTCATATTCTCAATGCAGTCCAAGCTACTGTCGGAACAGATAATCTTCGGCGTAGAAATGGTCAGTGACGACGTCTGCACCAGAGAGGTTTCTCGGATTTCCCTGTCTTTGATCCAGATTATTTCTGATATCTAACAGTTGGAATTCACCAAGTTTTCTCATCTCGTTCCTATGTTCAAGATAAGATCATCCGAGATAACGATGAAGAATTTCTGGTAGACGAGCATATCAGGGAAGTAGATTTCATTTGGACCAGAGTTCACTCGAGATTCAGAAATGCAGTCCGTCATCGGACATTCATTCGGTACAGAAGTATCGATGAAGATGTGGATGCTGGAAATGATGATCCTATAGGTATTATTGTGACTGCCAATAAGGAGCAAGAACTCTGGGATGCTGCGCACACATTGCTAGTGTGATTTGGTTTTGGAATGAAGGAACACTTTCTTCAGGCGTGTTTGTATGGTGGAACACTCGTGTCCCAATATAGGAACATGATACTTATCCCAACGCAAGCCAGAGAATGCTCCTCCTTGCCCTGGAGTCGGAGCCGAATAATCATTGCTTTCAATTTGAAAGTGGAAAATTTTGGAAGAGCATCAATTCATCACCCCTGGATATATAAAACGTGGTATTCATTGAGTCTCCAGGACGAATCACAATATGTCGTTATTTAGATTTCTCGAGATGATTGAACTGAATCAACTTGTAAAAAATCCGGATTTTTCGAAAATTTTTCATATCTTATTGAATTAAAAAGAAGAAGAACACCCGAGCTATCAATTGACATAAATACTGAATATCATCTGATTTTGATCAATGGTTGAAGATTCGAAGCTGCACAGCACCATAACGATACTAGAATTCAGGAAATACGACATCAATGCAACGAGGTACTCCCAGAGATACAATGAAGGATAACCATGGAGTCTTTCTAAAATTAGACGGAAGGACCTATCCTGAGTCAAGATTTCCCCTTTTTCAGCTCTTTCTGTACATCAGCCAATTGTTTTTGGTTGTTCTTCTCTTCGGCAAATTTTTGTTCTCTTCTTTCAATCTCTCTTCCTCTTCCATTACTCATCGCTGATTCCCTTGTTCCTATCCCTCGTTTTCTTTCAAGTTTCAGTCACTCAGCCTCTTCTTGTTCCTGGAAAATTGCATTTTTCCGTCCTAACCAGGCATCAGAGCAGCTTGCTAATGGTGGCCTAGGCCGTTTCGATGCTTGGGCGAGCATTCTTTCTTTAGTGGCCACGTGCTCAACAGGGATGCATTAAGGGAAATCAGAACCTGGAACAGAGATACCTGTAGTCAATTTTGAATAGTCAAACATTCGACTAAAGCCAACAGATATCTCTCCAATAGCTATGAATCGAGTTGAATGGAGAACGCACTAACCTGCTGATTCCTCACAGATTGGTCCAATGATATCTATTCCACTGTTCACGATAGTACGATTTGAACTCTTTATTCGAATACTCTCATTACGATCGACATCACAATAACTGAAACCATCATAATCGAGAGCTTTCTCAATGTTTGATTTTGATAAATATGGTGTATCAAGGTTCTTGCTCTCTAACGAAGCATTTTTGCAGTCATTCTCAGGTGATTTCAATTGACCTAGAACAGTACCTTGTTTTCCACAAAACGAGGTTGCATGATATTCATCCTGCGTGAGACAAATTCAGAAGGCGAACCTATAGACTTGCTGCTCATTTTATCAGTCTGATCGGTTGGAATTACAAGATTTCAATCTAGATATGATGAATCATCGTCAGTCAGCATACTTTTTGTCATTATGGAATCTTCGTAGAAAATAGAGATGTCATATGTCAGAGTCAACAAACTACTTCTTTGATCGTCTCCCAATTCAGAGTTCAGCGTAGGCAGCATTTTGTTCCCATTGTCGATACCGGCAGGTTCATTGACAGGTAAGGACTCAAAGACCACCTCGAATGGTAACGTCTCTATCGATTTGGTCATGGGCATGACTTCCACGTAATTCTCTAGAGAATGATGAATGAAATCCGAATCGCATTAGAGTCAAATCATTCGGTCGGATTGAGAACAAAAACCAGATATCGTCAACAAATTCCACAAATTTATTGGCACGATGCAAATTATTGGGAGGAAAGATGATCTAGAAGTCAAAACAAACCTGTTCGTTGAACACAGCTTCCAATGGCATTGATATCATCTTCAATCAATTCTAAGGTCGGACCTCCAGAATTGAGTGAATCTACAAATTCTATGTTCAGATCTTTCACAAGAGATAGCCGGCGTTCCAACTTCATTGCAGGATCGATTTGATGTGGGACGTATTCATGTAATTCAGAGCCAACTTTATAAGAATCATTATCTTGCGTGATGAGATTAGTCTCACTCGGAATCTGCGATTCTATGATCAAACAGTCGGATATCCCATCGTTCAAATCTATCCCTGGAATCATTCTGAATTCAGTATCATGAAGAAGAATAATAGAAAAAACAACAAGACGATTGATCGCAGATTCGAATTAGATGACTCCAATTATTATTTTGAAGGATTCTCGTGAAAGTGGATGGGCATGTGGGATTGGAGATGGATGGAGTTACTTGTGTGAGATTGATGAGAACGAGAGACTCGAATCGATACCTGAAACACCCCTGTGCAGCATGAGCCAATATTCACATAAGCCTTTATGCTGAAGATTCCCAGTCCATTCTCCATCAGACTCAACTTGTCGAAATTCTTGCACCAAGGTGTGGGGAAAATTCTTTTCAAAGATTAGTAAATGCTGCTGCTCATCTCGGTGACCATTTTCATGTCCAGCAGTCAGTTGAGCTCGTCTCCTCTGATATCTATTCTTCCTGACTTTATTCAAAACATCATAGTCACTGCATCTGGATTCGATGGCATCAGCCCGAAAGCTCTGAATTCATTTGGAATGGTGGATTCTATTCGTCATTGAATCCAATACATTCTTCAGGTTAGAAACAGAATTCCCATTTCCGATTCCTCATGTAGTTTACTACTTCTAAATTGTGCAACTGCTTCCTTCCACGCTTCTTTGCATGGATGGAAAAGTGATGTATCCAAGGGTCAATTAATATAAGTAGCATTTGGGTACAAGAAGATCAATTCAATTCTCTTCTCTCGACAGAATTCTGATAGTAGAATTGATGAATGAGATGCATGACCATCTGAATATACAGCCACTGGGAATTCTATTTCTCGCTTAATCAACCATGGGTAGAATGAGTTGGTCATATACTCATAGAAAACTTCCTTGGTCCTATATCCACTTTCAGACATCCGAATACTCCATGAGCTGTCTGGTACACTCTCGATGACCGCCTTTGGCATGGTCTTCTTGTAGGGATATATGATGCAAGGAGAAGTACGGGCTCCATCGGCACTATACATGAATAACACAAAAGATTTTTGCTTATCTGAACACTCAACAATTTGATGAACCCCAGACGTTCCTTTTGGCACTATGACCTTGCCAAGTTCTGGATTGAACCACATGGCAGTCTCATCTTCATTGTACACTGATTTTTCCTCCAATGTGCAGATTTGTTCCTGGGGATCATACATTTTCTGAAGAATTAAACGTCTCTTGATCCCACCAAACCATTCTCTCAAATTATTCTCTGATACACATGCAAGAACATCTTTCAAGTTTTGTGGAGTTCTTATGGACACTTCAGGGTGACGTGCCAAGAAACCCTCATACCAATGACGTCCAGGTCCCCTACTCTTGGATGGAGTCGGTCTCTCTCCTATCACAAGATCAAACCTGCTCATGACCTATAAGTTAGAATTTATCATCTGGACATTGTTCTCTGGCACACTCAACAATCCAATCAATAATGAGCTTCTCCTCGATGTCAGTCGGGATAGTCTTGGACCTGTAGTTAAAGTTTTTCGCAAAATTGTTCGTAGTTCTGAAAATAGTTGTCCCAGGAACACCATGAAGAGCAGATACTTGTCGTATAGAGTACCCGCCATTTACAGCTACAACAGCTTGTCGTAAACTTTCAGCAGTGTAACTTCTCCTCACACTTCTTTCCCTTTTGAATTGCTTTTGCTCCTCTAAATCCACAGCTTTGTTTTCGTTGACTTGTTTTGGATTACTACTCCATATTTCCCTCTCACTTCTTTTTTTCTTATTCTTCTTTCTTGTTGTCCCATCTCTCGTACTTTCTGGAGTCATGTCAACTCATCTTTCTTCGGAGGAGTATCATCAACCATTTCCCTGATACAGCAAAATACTAACTGACATAGAAGAGAGTGCAATGTTGCATGATTGCAGGTTAGATTGCTGTGTTAATGTTAGGGGAGATTTGAAATGATTTTCATACTCACTGTGTGAAGATATTTCAGTCAGGATACTCTTCAAGCTTACGATAAGAGCATCGAAGACGAATCGCTTGGGGATCTATCTTTCATTTATCCTCTCGTCAACAAAGACTTCCATGGAACCGGTACCAGATACTATACGACAAGTGCTCTGACTAGGTGCAAAGTAGCCAGGTGGTCACGAGATTTCCAGCGCTTCATGATCTGACGGCGAGCATCGCAACTGACGCTTACGAGCGCCAAATTCAGATGGAGATTGAGACATTGGTCCCGATTTTGTGGAACGTTGACTGTTCGTCGTTAGAAATGCGACATAGCATGTCAGAAGAATTGCTGTTCTTTCACAGGGACAAGCCGAAAAAATGATGAACCTAATTGGGAATACCAAAAATTCCCTGTTCCTTCATTGGAACAGGGATTTTCTTGAAGTCAATTTTATAAATCTATCATATTTGAAATTTGAAATAATCTCATACAATAATTAACACGCAATTTGAGAGTGACCTCTTTGCATCATTCTGGCATCAAGTTGACCCAAAAGTGGCCGTTGGGCAACATTTGTCTTTTGGGATTTTCCTTAGATACTCCAGTGTAGATTGATAATTAACCCTGTGTAACTCATTAGGTGAGTTATTCAACTTCACGATAAAATTCTTTCCCAAGCATTTGGATCCCTCATATTTTTCATTTGAAAGTATTTCTCAGTGTTTCACCATTGAAACAAGAATCGCGTGGTGTTCCTTCATTGGTACTTATACCTTATTCTGTGTATTTTTCATTCAACATGTGATGAAATGATTCATGATGGAGTTCCAAAGTCTATTAGTCGTTCAATCAATGGTTAGATCGAAACCGCAGTAGAATATACTAACCCCGGTGAGTTCTCTGTGGGTCTCAATCCACATTACACCGATCTTGAATGGCGAGTGTTAAGGTGCTCATCATTCAAGATTCAAGTATTCGATATTGCGGAGACATCCGGGAGCTTAGCATATTCTTGGTTTATCAATGGAATTAATGTTCACTATATTCCCTATGATCTTTGAATACTAATCAGTTCGAAGACTGACCAACTGTATTCCAGAAAACTATTAATGTTAGACCAATAGGCAGGCTCCTCCTCCTCCAATCATAGCTGAGGAATACTTGTATTATGCAAGCATAATACAAGTATTTCTGATGTGGGAGGATACATCGTTGGTTTGTTTTGAGTCCGCAGTCGTTCGTAGGTCACAAAAAAGAACGATTGGTAAAGTATTCTCATGGATTCAGAGTATGAGTAGTGATAATCTTGCGATTCGATCTTTTGTACCCGCTCAATTATACAAAAAACTCTCCCCATTCACCTGGGGGATGAGAGAAATCAGGGAAAATCTGAGAATGAGACCGGGCGCGGGGCGCGTCTTGATGGGTCGATTGAAATTCGCAAGGAGGAGATGATCAAATCAATTGTGGAAATAATTTCCTCGTTATTACTGCTTTATGGCTAATCTTGATCTATTATTCGGCAAGGAGCGAATCGATATTCTGATATTGAATCTCGAAATACACTGCCATTGCACGGCTTGTGAGGTTGAGAATGGCCTCGTCTGATTCAGAATATTGTTATCATACGAATCAATGCACGCGATGGTCGAAGATTGTATCAGATGGCCATTCAATCTGCGGAGAATTCGTGTCCTCGCTGAGTTCCTCTAGCAAATGTGAATATCCGAGCTAGCGCCGGAACAGTTTCCCACGTCAAATGAAGCCGAGGTTTTCCAAAAAGTATTATTGCGCTCGAAGTGAAATCCTCCAGCCGACATGATTCAATCATGCAATTGCAATCAATGATTGTAACTGACTTAAGTATCATCATCGAAATGCTCGTATTTGATTCTTCAAATAGAGCCGCGTTCTCCACCGGAGAATGTAAACAAAGCGCTCCCATGAGCAAGAATCGAACAATCTCGAAACGAACCAAGCTCTTGCAAACGAATTTTCCGGAAGATACAGCTCCAAGCATCAGAATCTGCGTGATTCGATCTATCTAGCCTCCTAAAATTTGGTCAAATTCCACCAAGGGCAGGAATCCCCGCTTTTGCTACGGTGTCCTTGGACAACAACTCACTACATTTTCGACATCTGATTTTAGATTCCTCCAGAAATAGTCCTGCGCTACTTTCTCGCGGGTTTTTCCCATTTCTCCATGGCCGATAGATTCATGGTATGTTTTGATGATGGAATATCGCTCATCTGTTCTTGGAACTGGTCATTCATTTTTGAAAAATATCCGAAGAATTTGAGACCTTCTCAAAGAGCGATTGCATCGTTCTATGAAGTAGCCCGAGTCCGAGCTTGACAACATTGCTAAGTCTTTGATAACCCCTGCTGTATTTAGTTCGTATGAATCAACTGATTCCTCCAAAACCTCAACTGTGCCTTTGAGGTTAGGCCTTGTTGCTCCTGGAAAAAATGGTCTCCGATGATAAGGACAAAAATTTTCTTCTCTCTAAATTCTGTGGTAGGTACGTCCCCAAGATTCCGCGTCGTACTGCTCAATTCGTATTCATCCAAATATCCTCTCTCTATTAATATCTTGGAAATTTCTGATTGGAAGGGTATATCGCCTGAGATGGTGTAGATGAGGTCGTCAATGTGAGCAAATGGTCGGTCATCTACACTCTTCAGCCCTGTTGAATGATCTACGTCGGTTTCCTCTACAACCCACAATGAAACGCTACGTCTGTCTCTTGCATCAGCTACGAGATATTGAGTAATTCCCTCATTCCTTCCACGGAGCGTTCCTCTCTGTTATCAACATTCTCATCGATTTCTCCCCCATCTCTCTCGATGTGCTTTCCCACGAAAATTTGCTCTTGCTCCTCAACTGGCTCTGGATTTTCATCATCATTTTCCATTAGTTTGTTTTGATCATTTAACTCAGTTGCATCATCTCAGAAACTCGGCTTCATGATTCCATAATCTATATGAGGCGTGTAATGATTCTCAACTGAACGAAGATGAGCAAAACGCTGGGGATTATTGGCTCTCACATGGCAAAACTTGACCGCATTTTTGCATTGGAAATGGATTGACGAACATATCAACGTTGAACACGCGTGAGAAGACATAAACTAAATCTATGTCGCCATACAAATTCTCAGATGAGAGTATTCTCGTTGCTCCTATTACGTCACTATATGATATCGAATGCTAACTCTCTAATAAGCATTTTCGGAGTTCCAGGGTCGATATATCGAGGTTGCATATTTTAACTAGTGAGGAAGATATGCCATTGCTCTCGGAAGGTTTGGGATATCTGTGTCATGAATGAAATAATTGAGTGGCTGTGCGCGATAGTTCATGTTCTTTGTAATTGGTGAAACATGACGCTAGTTGGTTCTGAGATGGATCGATGGATATTGAGAAAAGCCCTGTACCATCTCTTGATAATTTTTTTGAAACTGGCTCGATTTCCCCTATCGATGGGTGAACCCATTCTCAATTCACTCCCATCCCTGAGATGCTCATACTGAGAGGTGCTGTCATTAGAGGTAGTGTTACATCATTCCTTGGCACTTCATTCTGTGGAGAATCAATTCTCGTAAGACTTGCAACTGGCTGATATTTTGGCTGTTGAAAATTGATAACAACTTAGTCCGGTTTATCGTGCGATCCTGATCTCGCGTCATTTTCGATTAGGCCTGACGGATCATCTTCGCCTTTCTCCCACACGTCAATTCGTATTCCTAATTTTCCACATTTCTCGATCTCTCCAATATCCCACAACAAACGCGAATATCTGCAGTTCGCCACGTCTTGGGTACTCCTTTAATCTCATTATCAGCTTCCGAGCGGCCCCTCCGCGCTTGTCAGAATGATGGTCCGGTAGATTTTCATATTCGGTCAAATTGAGACTCCTGCCGTTGATGGCGAGATTCACTCGATTTCTCAAAACCTCGAAGATAAGCTATTTGATCCCAGAGGTTCCCCGAAATGTTGTTCACAAATGTCTACTCTATGATTTTTCTAGAATCCCTTCCTCAGACGATTCCCCATTGTATCCTCCGGTGGCGTTTCGTTGACTATATTCCCAAACCGCGGTATGACCTTTTCTCTATTCATAACAAGCCCTTCCTCAGGAGTGCTCCTGATCTGTACTTTGGCGCGCATTTGTCCCTCCTTTTGTGACCGTTTCAAAGCGTCCGATTCTGTCTGCGCTTGACTCAAGATTTCTTCTCCACCCAGATGATCCTCATACTCTTCAAACATATTGCATATCGGGGAATGGCCACCCTCCTCAACGTTCACAGCCCGTTCTCGGTATTCTTCACGCCTTTTGTCGCCTGGGCGATACATAATATCAAATTCGTATCCTCTGAGTGCTGCCTTGAGGCGACTTAAACGCATAACACTCTTTTTCATGTAATGGAGATGTGTCAAGGGCTCGTGGTCAATTATTACTGTGAATTGTTTACCATATAACAGATGCCTGAGTGGCTCTGTAACAGCAGAGACAACTGCTCAAAGTTCGCGATCATAGGTCGACCAACAAAACTTGGCTGCTTCCAAAGATGTAGACGCATATGCAACCGGATGATCACTACCGACTTTACCTTGACTCAGAATGGTGCCGACGGCATAGTCAGACGCACTCGCTGTTACAAAGAACTCCTGTGTTAGATCTGGCGCTGCCATTACTGGCTCACTACACAATGCATCCCGCAATTCTTTGAATGCTTCTTGTTGCTCGATTCCCTATTGCAATTTCGCGTTCAATCTCAGCGATTGACTCAATGGATACGCGATTTCTGCGAAGCTCCGAAAAAAACGACGGTCATGAGACGCGAGTCCTAAGAATTGCTTGATTTTCCTAGTTGGGGTCCGTACGGGGTAGTCTCGAACTGGCTCAATTTTTGTAGGGTCCATCCGGGTTCTTCCATTGCCCGCGATATGACCCAAGAATCCAGCTTTTGTCTGCGAAATCTGACACTTCACTGGCTCGAACGTGAGGTTTGCATCGTCTAGGCGCTTCATGAGTCTTTGATAAGAATGCCGTGTTCCTCCTTGTCCTTTGCAAAGACCACTATATCATCTAAGTACACATAGAGTTGAAACCCTTGGAGCCCAGCGAACATGAGGTCCATGAAATTTCGAAAGGTACTAGAAACGTTGTATAAGCCAGTGCCGAGTCTGTTTTGTTGGTAAGGCCCATAAGGGCCGCTGAAAGCTGTTTTTGCTGCATCAGCAGGGTGCATAGTGATCTCGTAGAACCCTGACTTCAAGTCGATCGCGGTAATATATGGAGCATCTGCAACACTGTCGATGATTGGATCTACTTTCTCATCGGAATTAGGAATATCTTCACCTATTACTCTCTCACACGGTTTAAGTTCGATTTCTGTGAGTTCTAATCCGATTCCGTTGTCGGTCGTCTTGATACAAATTGCATGAGTCTTTCCATCTCTATTACATGCTACGAAAGGACCCCGCACTAAATACATTGATTTGAGGTCCCGGTAATTTTCAACGAGACTCTATCATCTTATAGATCGAAATACCGCGATCAAAAGTTCAAAT
>JAPYYZ010001543.1:0-14993 GCA_030522705.1 Eretmocerus eremicus | reverse complement strand
CAAAATTTAAGAAAATCCAAGGTGCCAAAACCGTGAGCCCTGGGCGGGCTCGACGACCCTTCCAAGCTTCAAACGCGTGTATCTCTGGTCCAATTCAATGAATTTGCACCCCCAAAGAGGCATTTTGAAGATAATTGCACCAGCTATCGATTGAGATTAGTTTGAATACTAAAAAATCACGCGCATGCGCGAGATGGTCACGTCTTACAGATGAAATGACAGTTGTCAATAGTCATAATTCGTTATAAATGAGTTTTTCTGCGCATGCGCGTAAGTTTCCAGTATCAAAACTGGATTCAATCGATAGCTGGTGCAATTATCTTTGAAATGCCTCTTTGGGGGGTTGCGAATTGATTGAGTAGAACCGGAGATACATGCGTTTGAAGCTTGGAAGGGTCGTCGAGCCCGCCCAGGGCTCACGGTTTTGGTACCTTGGATTTTCTTGAATGTACTTTCAAAAAATCTAATCGCGTATTTAACGCTCTTTTCAGCTCGGAAAAATTTTGGAAAAACGCGCCTTCAATGTAAAATTGCTCGACAAACACAATGGAGTAGGTTATATGTCTGTTATAGGAAGATTCAAGGGAGAAAAACGCGTTTTGCCATTTTTTGACTTCTGAATCGTTCTTAAACGCATGCCGCAAGCTCCAAACCCCCAGGAAATGGCTGAAAATTTTTTCGTGCTTAGATTACTAACTGACAAATTGGAAGAAAATTTTTTTCTAATTTTTTTGAAGGGTGGTCAAAAAAGTCATTCTGCAAAACATTATTTACGTGTATTTTGGACTCTGAGACCATGTGGGTGGGGGGGGGGGCTCCAGGAACTTCTCAAAACCACGTGAATGATAGGTTTTTTGATTACCTTTTGAGTGCTTTTTGAAAAATTGAAATCGGTTGAGAAAGAAAAAAGTTATAAGCAAAATACTAACGCAAAGTTTGATTTTTGGGTTTTTCAGTAAAATCAATCATTTACGCCTAGCCGAGGCCAAAAATCTTTTTCGACCCAATAAAAATTGCTCAAATCATGTTTCAATATATCTAACCGATTAAAGAACTTTGCGAGGCGAAGAAAAATGTCGTGCAGGAAATATTTCAATTTGGCGTGGACATCCTCATCTACTTGTGTCACTGATAGTGCTCTTTTCATTCTTGCCTCTGTTATTTTCTTTGTGGTAAGATATATTCTGAGGCGTTCTGTAAGCGCTTCCCAATCATTTTGGTGGAACTTGAAATATATCTTGGCGTCATTCGCCATATCGTTTGGATCGGAGAGATATTCCTCTTTGTCTTCCGATGAAGTATCGAATGCAGTGATTGTACTTGCCGATTCATTCTGGCGTAGATTGTTGTTGATAATGTTGTTCGCCGCCGCACCTGCTCATTGTTCCGGAGGCGTTATTTGGCCCTCCGATGTGAAATTTGGCTGCGCCCTCTTCTGTTGCAAGTCTCGACCAGTTTCTATGTGGGTGGTTCCTATGCTGTCTCTGTTGAGTGCTGGGACTCAACAGGTTGGGGTCGGAGAATTGATGGTCAGATACTCGAGATATTCGAAGGGTCGTGATTTATTCGTTAACAAGAGATACAAAGACAGTTAGAGACTTGTACTAGCCCTAAGATTTTACAGAGCAAGGCACCAAGGGTTCAAGCTCATGTATTACAAGTTTGGACTGTATGAAATTATGAGACTGGATAAACTTTCCTTTAATTTCACTCCTCCCTCTCATTTAATGTGAGGAGAGGATCGAAAAACGAACGTTCTGTTCCCATTAGATATTCAGAAACGGATAACCTTCTCCTATAAGGCATGCACAAAGGAGACCTATGGTGAGCTTCCAGCCCATTTGGGCCAGAAATGTAAGAGATATGTGGAATTTTGTCCAAAGCAGTGGGAAAGAATCATAATCTTGCGAAGTTTCCTTGCCCATGCCAAGATGCGACTCTTATCCCAGCAGATAATGCTGTTTCATGGGTTGAAGAACAAACTCATGCATCAATATAGTCGAAATGATTGAGTGCAATCATGAAATATCCATCGAGCTCAGAAATTCCACAATTGACCTCAAACTTGTTTTTTTTTCTCTTTTGCAGCTCTTGATATTTGGATTGCATGGAAATTCCACTCCTGAACCCTGAAGTAGTGCACAGTGCGTTTTTTATCCTGCAAAGATGAGAAAGACCTAGGAAGACCTCATGCGCAAGGAAACTTTTCGGTACTCGAAGCTTTTCCCTCTATTGAATGATGGAAAAAGTTCTTCGAACGACTGTCTAGATCACTTATGGTCTCTAATGATGATGATTCTTTTTCATTTTCCGAATTATCATACAATGAAACGAATCATGGAGCCTAGAAACATGGTTGGGATCATTAGTGGCTCCACCGAGTGACAGCCACTTTGAAGTGTCTCTTCCATCACTATTGACCCTACTCTCCCCTTGAATTGTGATTCCCATATATATATATACAGGGCGTCTGAAAAGCAATCCCTCCCCCTCTCTAATTTGCTTTCTCAAAGAGACAGCATTGTATTCGAACTACGAAATTCTCGGTCAATGGATGCTTCAAATCTGTTTCCCTTTTCCAACACACCTCTTAGCCATCTGAAACAATGCTCTTCTCGTTCCTCTCGCCAAGAACTATCGACTGTGCGTTACACATCCACACCTACTGCCTTCCATGGAATTACTTCAAAGCATTCTTCCCGGTCTTGAGTCCACGCGCGCGCGTGTGTGTGTGTGTGTGTGTGTTGTTATCCATAATCCGCGTGAACTTGCGACGGGTATCCCGTCGCAGCCCTTCGCCTCTCACCTACGTCTCGGATCAGCCACCTCGGGAAGACGCGATGTGATTGTATCACGTTTTCTTCCGAGTTGCCGATCCGCGTGGGAGGCCAGGAGGCCAGACGCCGGCAACAGGGCCACAGGCACCAAAACTGGCAGAGCTGCGCCAGCCTGCGAGAGCGCCGGAAGTACGGGCCATTGCACTGGCGCCAGAGGAAGATGCGCACGAGGGCGCCGCAAGATAATCCCGCGCATCCAGGGCAGGGGAAATGGAGCATCGTCGTGGCTCGCGCGTGCCGTGCATCCTATGCACGGCTCCCGTTGACTCTTCAGCGTGGTACGGCACAACACACGCGGGGTTATGGTGGAGCGCCTCGTGCTCGCACCCGGGACACCGCTGCCACACGCGCACACACCTGCACGCCCGCACTTCCACATGGCCGGCCGTGCCAGGCGCGATCGCGACGCGATCCCGACGGGCGTGGGTGCACCACCACCCGAGAGTCGGCCCGGGTGGCCGCGGAGCGAGGAGACACCGGCGATGTGCGCACTCGGTGAGCAGATGACTGGCGCTGTCGCCGCCCAACCTGACCCTTGCACGAGCAGGCAAACAGCTCAGGCGCCGATCCGGCTGACCATACTCGGACGCCAGGGCAACGCATGGCGGACGCCGGATACCTAGACGTCCGCCTCGAGGGGCTGGGGTGGGATTGGACATGCTCACGGGGCGATATGGGCATGCCTATGCGCATATAGGTATATCAAGGCGCCAAGCGCATGCAAGATGCTTCGGTGGGACAAAATGAGTACCGAGGCGCCAGGAGACACAGCACAGCATGCATAGGGGGCGATATGTATACCCATAGATATATAGGTATACTATGGCACCGATAGTATTCGAGATGCCCGGGTGGGGCGAAATGAGTATCAAGGCGCCAGAAGACGCAGCAGAATGCATGCATGGGGCGGTATGGGCATACCTATACAGATCTAGGTATGCCACGGCGCCAAACGCATGCCAGATGCTTTGGTGGGGCGGAATGAGCATCGAGGCGCCAGAAAACGTAGCAGAATGCATATATGGGGCGATATGGGCATACCTACATAGATATAGGTATACCAAGGCTCCAAGAGCATGCAAGATGCTCCGGTGGGGCAAAATGAACATCAGGGCGTAGAGGACCGCTGCAGAAGGCGCCGATGGGGCGACATGGGCATACCTATGCATATATAGGTATACCAAGGCGCCGAAAACGATAACTGACGCCTTCAGCATTCGGAGATGGATACTATGGCACGGATGAACGCGAGCTGCGCGGAGCCTCCACCGCGACGATCGGGGATGTGTAGGAGGGAGGCAGACCACGCCTGGTGGAGGCGTGAGCCCAGTAGAGGGGGGATGAGTACCAGGGCCGTTAATACGGGTAGTAGACGTTTCGCAGCGATTTCAGAGAGTAGGTTCAGACTTCGTCGACCATGTTGGCGTGATTATTCAAAAAATCGCATGCAGCAGACGCCACAGCAGGTTGGTAGACCTGCCGGAAAATAATACTGGCCATTCGGAGGCGCGAGGGCAGATGAACGAAGGCGAAGCGGATGGATGTCGAGGCGACAGACATTTTGCCACTTGTGTATCTGACGGAGAGCGGAGCGCACGTTACCCTTGCCTCGTGTAATTTTGCCGAGTCGGAGCCACGCGCACCGTGCTCCCAGGAGTCCGTGAGAGGCCTGAGAGCCTACGCCAGATGCCAGTATAAAGGAGAAGTATTGTTGAGGACGCTAGTATTCGCGAGGATGGCTGCAGGAAACGTCGAGTGGCTGTCTTCATAATATATGCCTCTCGCCGCGTGTTCGTCGGGTGTGCCTTGTGCGCGTGTCGGTCGGGCATCGTCGAGCCCAGGGCGCCTCCGGACTCCAGGGGGCATCGGTGCCGTGGCTACCATGGCCCGTGTAGGATGCGGGACATTCACCCCTGGGAATCTCCAGCCGCGCCGCGTGAGACGCCAGAACGAGATGAGACGCCATCACGTGTGAACGACGCGGAGCAAGAGCTGACAGCGAGCGATAGTGTGGGTGCGAGGAGCATTATACCTCGGAGTAGGCCGACGCGTCGCGAGTTATTTCGTAATTTTGCAGATCGCTTAGCGCCATCATTAAGCAACAAGGATGAGATACCTGTTGCTCAGGCTTGCCGCGTGAACGAGAGAGAGACGCCAGGCCATCTTGGCTCGAATCGGAGCATCGAACTCGTGGGGCACCCGTAGTTGACCATTTTGGGAGAGCTCGTGATGACTCCGAATTGTGAGGCGTCTTCAATTTATGATACTCGTGAGTGATGGCACCGGTTGACCCGATTTAATGGGAGTATTTTCTGCGAGTGCTTGTATTGTGTAATATAGAGTCACGTCGTCTGCGATTCTCATAATTGTGAACGGATTTCCTCTTATATTTTTTCTGTGAGTACAAAGCGGCGATAGATGTTGTGACGCTGTGAGATGCGTGATATGTGAATTGATGTATCGACCGCGTAGAAGTAACGTCTCAGAATATAGTTGCGCCGTTCATTGCAAATACCCTAGAGCCTTTTTATTAAATTTAGAGGATCTTCCTCCACCCCACCCCTTTCACTTCCCAAGCGCGCAAGGTAGGTGAACGAGAGGCAGCAGATCGAGACGTGACGCCAAATTTTGCGCGTGGATCCGCGAGATTCGGCCAGGCTCCGACCAGAATGGATAAGCTGGGCGTGATATCAAATACCACGTTACAAACTTTTGAACGGTACGTCCGATCCTCTTGAATTTTTGAAGAGTTATAGAGAATAAGCAAACTGGGAGTTGACTTCATCCTGGGATTTTGAAATCGATTACATTTTGATTCTTGCTGTTTCAATGACGGGAGTGTTATATTTCCAATAATTTTGACATAACAAAAATGTGATATTTCTTCTCTATCATTATTCAGGGACACGAAGGGGATGATGACTGTTCATCCCCATGGTTTGAGTCGATTGGTTGATACAGATTCTTTATTTAAGCCAGTATTCTTTCCCCCAATCAATAATCGATCAATGAATTAATGTCACCTCTGCAATTTCCTCTCCAATTCATTGAATGAGAAATGTGTATCAACCAATCGATTCATAATATCAAAAGGCAGTGGTTATTCGACGTGCTCTTGTTCGTCCGTGTACGGCCCTTTTTGCTCTCATGGTCGAGATCGTAAATAGACCGTTTTTCTCCTGAAAGATAACCAATCCCTACAATGCCCCGATGGCGAAAAAGTAGAAAGAAATTTTCGAGGGAGAAATTTTTGGGATTGTCCGTTCCAGTCCGTAGGTAACACGGGCTCGAAACGGGAGCCCTGCGGATACCCACTTCCATATCAAAATATGTCATAATCGTCGTCTTTGTATTTTTCAATCGTGATGGCTGAGGGATATTACACGTTTATTTATGAGATACGCTGCTGAATGAGATTAGCAGAATGCTTTCTCAAATCGGTATCATACATCACTATTCCACATTTTTTTCGAAAATGGAAAATATGTAATCGGAAATCGATTTGATATAAAAACGGGACAGTTCACTTCAAAGCTATGAGGAAACTCATTCAATTGTTTGCTCATCAACACCAAACTGATGATAAAATGACATGTCCCTATTCCAGTATATATCTCAGCAGCGTGAAACAAAGCTCTTCCTGTTCCTTATATCCAAAATATGTGGAATGTACATACTTCAGACTTCTCACTAACAATGTTTCATGAAATAACCATATATGAGTTATTCATGGGTGGAAGAGAAACTCTCAGTGAATTGATGTTTCAATGACAATTTTTGAATTCAGTAGAGATCTCTCCACTCTGATTAAGATTGATGACGAAATTTTCAACAAATTGTTGTTCCAATGCGACTTTCCTCTTTTAGCATACCTTTCAGTTCAATGAAACGAAGTAATTCTCATACCTGTTCTCTAGATCTATTGACTGTGAATCGAAGATTTCACCAATGACCATCCATAAAATAAGTACATACGCTTTTTTCAACGAAATTCTTGCAGGGTTGATGTTCCTCCCCACTTTATTTTTCGAGTATACCTCTTTTCCCCATAAAACGGAGCTATTCTCAAGCCTCTGGAGGAGATCAATCGACTGTACATCACATGTTTTACCAAGGACATTTCATGAATTTACCAAATACGGTTCATTCATGAGTGCGTACGAAGTTTTTGGAAAATTGTTGTTTCAATACCATTCTCCTCTTGCAGTATACTTCTTGGCGATATAAAACGAAGATATTCTTGGTCCTTCAGACAAGATCTATCAATTGTATTTAACATATTTCACCAACGAAGTTTCATAAATTCACCGTATACGGTTTATTCATGAATGCGGACGAAATTTTGTAAAATTGTTCCTCCCATCCGATTTATCCTTCCGGGTGTGCCTCTCAGCTATATGAAACAAAACCATCCCCATCCTTCTCTTCAAGATCCATAGACTTCATATAACACATTTCAACAAGGATCCTCCATAAATTAACAATATCTTCCATATCGCGTACATTTTGGCTTATGGATTTTTAATCACGCGAGCATCGTATTCTCCTCTTTATCTTTCAGAATTCTTATATGATGAAAGTATAATATTCACTACCCATCATCAATCAAAATTACGAAGAAGTGTATCATGCCATTCTTCCATATTTTGAATCGATTGGTTGATACAGACTTTTTGTTCAATAAATTTCAGGAAAAATCCGAAAGTTATATGAATTTTCTTGTTGAAAAAAATTCCAAGGGGTCGAGTGAAAAATCCGCATCAACCAATCGACTCAGAGCTCGCATGAAGATTGACAGTAATTGTCTTTCCAGTATTTTTGAATGCTAACAGAGCAGGAGTATTACACTTCCGTCATATGGGAATTCTTAAAATTACGATACTCGCAGGATCAGTGAATCAAGTCAAAATTCGAGCGATATGAAAGGCCCGAAATGGACTCAGCTCCCGATTGAGTGATTTTCTGTAAGACCCCAAAATTCCAAGAGCATTGGCCGGTTCCTTTAGGAGTTATGGTAAACAATAGATAACGATATGTATGAATAGATCATCTCCCTCTCCATTTACTTTTTTTCAAAGAGTATAATTTGGCGAGTATGAGTTTTCCAACCAAAACTTTATTCCTATATACTGACTCTCAGTAGACGATTAGGGATAACATATACCCAACGATATACATAGATGCACAATATTGTAAGAGATAAGATATGTTGAGAAATGTTCAGACCCTTATCTCAATTCTTGAAAAAAAATGAGATCAGGGGGGATATGTCGAGTACTTCTTAATTCTACATTGAGGGTGTATCAATTTGAGTTAGAGAAAGAAGTGAGATGGAGGAAGGATTATCAAGTAGAAATATTCATGATTTATCTTGAAAGTTCCATATTCTTCAATCTGGGATTGATACAGATTATTACTCACACTTTCTCGTCCAAAATTGTAGCGCCTCGCGTTTCCTGAGGATGATGAAGGAGTAGTGGTCAACAAATTGAGCTATACGTTTCTGAATCACGGCCTAATGAGCTCGGGAAGATAACTAAATTGTTGAGTACTGCTGCTCTATTGTCCTTAGAAAACGCTATGATTTTGGACGAGAAAGTGTGAGTAATAATCTGTATCATTCCCAGATTGAAGGATATGAAACTTTCAAGATGAATCATAAATATTTCTACCCGATAATTCTTCCTCTATTTCATTTCTTTCTTTAATTTTAATTCATTTTCCTTCAATGTAAAATCAAGGAAAACTCGACATATTCCCCCAGATCTCATTCTTTTCAAGAATTGAGGTGAGGGTCTGGACATTTCTCAAGATAGCCTATCTCTTACAATATCGTGCATCTAGGTATATCGTTGGGTATGTGTTATCCCTTATTGTCTACTGAGAGTCAGTATTGGGATAGAGTCTTGGTTGGAGAACTCATACTCGTCAAATTATACTTTTTAAAAAAAGTGAACGGAGAGGGAGAGGATCTTACTTTTTGTGACCGACAATCGATTCATGGCACATTCAAATAATTGTGATGAGAATTCGAATTTTGCTTGGTGATTGAAAGAATTTTTGTATACATTTTGGTGTAAAAATCCCCCTCAAAATTCTCTGATGAATGGTCGATCAAGCCAATCATTGATGGCAGTGAGACTACCCCTTGTGAGGAGGGTCATGGAGGCTCCTCCAAAAACTATATAACATAAGATTGAATAGTCCAGAATTCATAGATCAACTCGAGATGGTAACAAGCATCTCTGAGACCATCAAAAATCTTCTATCGAATGTGTGATAATAGTTCAAGATGATACTTTACTCATTCATTCATCTCCATGAAATTATCCTCATTCCATCAAAATGGAAGGAAATACAAATCTCATCCAATATATAAGAAAAATTATTGAATGTGGATCAATCTTGGACATCTTTCTAAACCATAATGACAGGATCTTGAATGCAATTAGTGAGATCTCATCCTCTAATATATCAACAGGAGAATCTCACAAGGACCTCGTGCATGAAGTTGGGGGCATGTATGAACAGTTATCAAACAGCACAGTCTTAATCAACTTAAACGTTGACCTCAAAATCAGTTTCAATCATGAACATATGATCAAAATCCATTCCAACATGAAACTTATAACTACTACAGCCATTGATTCTACAATATCAATGCTTCTTGAATAGAGAACAAATATTAACATCTCTTCAAAAAAGATGATCATTGCCTTCAACAAGAATTGCCGAATAGTTGAGATCGAGTTGAACAGAAATTCCTCAATTATTAACGTATCTTAGAAATCTTGAGAGTTCTGTAAAAACCATCGTCGAGAGTAGACGTGTTTGCGCGTAGCTGCTACAGTGACAGGGAGGAACGGAAATGACGAGTAATTCAAAGTTCTGTGAGTGAACTAGAGCAGTTTATGCAGCGAGAGGTACTCTTCGGTATATCTCTCACCTGATAATATCATCAAAATGAGTGCTTCTGGGAACGGGGGCGCTTCAATTCAACGTCGAGAAATCAAAAGTTTTACTGGACCATCATATGCAGCAGCTACACAAGCAGAGGCTCGACCTAAACGAGATCAGGCTATTGTAATTGATCATATTAAAAGGGGGACGATCAGAGACTCTGCACTGGCAGTTGAAGAAAGAATTAGACCTCAAAACATGAGGTCGCTTTCACGAATTTCACAAGGTAAGATATAAATATATCTCAAGTCGTTGCAAGCCGCTGAACAACTAACCTGAACAATCAAGAGCGTAAAAGTAAACGATGTCTCACTCACGGTCAGACCTCTGCTAGGTGGAAGTAAACGTATCATCCGGTCTAATGTACACTCAGATATACCGAACAGCGTATTGGAAGCGAAATTGGATGAATTCAAAATTAAGAGAAAATCATAGATTATTGAGATCAGATCAGGAATACATGATGCTGGATAAACGCACCTCTTACGTTTTGAGAGACACGTGTATATCGAACAAGAAGGCTTCGAGAAACCAAATCGAGAAACCGAATCGTTTCAAATTAAACACGATGGCATGACATCTTGGATATACCAAGTGACAAAAATAAGTTGGCGCATATTTTCGAACGTCTATTTTGATCTGGAAAATGTTGAGGAATCGTTCAAATCTCGCCGGAAAGTGGATGACCATAGTAAAATTTCCTCGCAAATTGAATTCTGGAGTCAGATTCGCGATATCTCGTTTTGGTCCAGAGTTGGAAGCTGACCTCGAGATGCATGTTTTTGCTATCTCGCAGAGTATTGGTCCGATGTCAATTCTGATTATTGCATCGAGAAGCTGAGAGAATTTTGAGTTTAGTGTGTCTTCTTCCGTGTGAAAATTAATGGAATGAGCACGCCAATTCCGAATTCAAAAAAGATCGAATCGAATGTGTGACGCTCATGTATCGCTCTTGTGACTGTTCATTTCCCCAACGAATTGTTCCTGCTAGTCCGGAGATCTGCTCCCCTATGAACGGTGGCGAATCGTGCAAGTCCGAGTATTTGTGAGCTTATCCGAGTGCGGGAGGTGATGGATATTTGAAGAATCTCTCGCGGTAGAGCTTGCTGGAAGTGAATCGTGAGCGGATCGCAGCTTCAGGCGTCGGCATGGCGAGCGCACGCTGCATCCATGATTTTGACGCACGCTGCGATGCATCGTGGCGTGAATTGCAGTCAATGCATGGGCAGCGGTGCGCTTTAGTGAGTAAAGTGCCGCGGAGTTGTCGCGGGGCTACCGACGGGCTCCCGGGTGCATCCGCATAGCCTGCCACCGGGAGCCCTTGCATCGTCTCGATGCGTGAGTAGCAGCCGACGCTGACTGCGACAACGTGGCTTTGTTGGGGTAAGCTGACGCGAGTTGATACGTCTGGTATTGCACGCTGTGTAGCGTTATATGGACTCAAGAGGAAATCCTCAAATAAAGACATCTGAAATGAAAATCTGCTCTCTGGTGTGCTATGCATCATCGAGATGAGTGATCCCTATATGAAGTCGGGCTCACATCGACACGTGCGAAGCTGAAGCTGTCTCCGCTGCAAAAACGTGCAGGAGTGAATAGTCGCTGTTGTGCAGCAACGCTCAAGGTGAGTATCTATTCGTTCACTGGGCCGTGTCTGCCGCACGGAATGCTAAACGCTCGTGAGCGATAATGTATTCTGTCTCGTGAAATTGCCATTTTCCGAACGTATCCTCAACCTGCTTACTCTTTCGTTTTCAAATTCATCTTATAAGGAACTTGATGCCCCATTAGAGCCAGTAGCAGCTTTGAATCATAGCAAGGATAATCCGAGAGCCTGCCCAGCACTCGCAAGACACTCGACAGCTATCTGCACGGCCCTCCTGGAATATTCGTACGGGATCTCCTCAGCATCAGTTGAGAACTGATTGAGCATTGCATTAATCCCCTCGCTTTTCATACGTTTTAGATGAATCATAAGTGATTGCATTACCATTCGGCCCACGTTGCGCGACTTCGAATACTGTCGCTCTAAGCTCTCTGATCTGCTGAATCGATGATCCGCAGTTTAGAGAACTCGCCATTAGCCTGGAAAGACGAGGCTCTCGCCTCGAGTGAGCGCCAATCTAGCCTGTTCGGTGAAATTCGTCTTTTCCCTAACGTCTCTTGATCGATCTATATTTTTTCTAATTCTTTCCCCCAAATAGCTCTATTTTCGATTAGAGACAGCCGCATCCCTAATTCATAACGACGATCAGATATGAAGCAGACAAGCACGTCCACGAAACTCGACAGCCATTCACGCGACACTCCTACGATATTCGCGCAGGATCTCCTCAGCACCAGTTGACAACCGATTAAGTACTCCATTAACCCTATTGGTTTTTTCTCATCCTTGATGTATCACTAGTGGTTACGTGGAAATTTTCCCCACATTCCCATTTGCTAGCAATAAGAGGTCTGCAAGTCACGAAACTCGACGGCGAAAGCTAGACTCGCGCGGCTTCTTGTAGCTCCCAAAAATCCAGTGGGCTTCTCTCAATCCCTTCGACTAGTTTGATATCTCTCCATGACATCAGGTAAAGTGTCCATCGAATGCCGGATCGATATGATTGGAACGAGGACATTCGTGAGCGATACAAGACCTAAAAGTGACGAATCTCGACAGCGAAAGCCAAATTCTCGCGGCTTCCATTCGCTCCCGAAAATCAAGTGGGCTTTAATGAATTCTTCCGACTCTTGCAATACCTTTCTGACATTTCAGTAAAGGCGTCTATCAATTTCGAGATGGATCTAGTTGGAATAAATCGATGTGTAAGCTATACGACTCCTGCAAGTTACGAATCTGGACGGCAAGAGCTAGATATGCGCGGCTGTTATTCGCTCCCAAAAGTCCAGTGAGCTCTTTTCAAATTTTTCGACTAGTTCGATTTTTCTTGATATCCGAGAGAGTGTAGTGAGATTGGGAATTCTCCAAAAAAATCGCCCGTCTTCTGAAAGGTGTTGACATCCCTGAACCAGGGTTGTTCTGAATATTTCGAATAATTCGAATCTCTGGGTAGCTTCGCAGTATACGCTAAGGATCTCTTGAAGCTTCACCAGAAACTCTTCTTTATCCGCAATCCAAGGAACTCATCGCGCACGTAATCATTTGCGAGTGAAGCTGATTGTTAGCTTACATGCAGTTGGAAAAGAAACCTCAGGCTTCTGTGAAACTCCGTCACTTTGCCCAGCTCGATTGTAAAATTCGTCCCAGGCACGCGAGGATGACAGCACTTTCATGGCAGGACTTTCCTTCTGGCGGATATTATCGTACGCGAATCTCCTCATTTGACGCTCATACGCGAATCGGGGAGACATGATATCGCCCGCAAAGTCTCACAGCCGGGTCTCATGCGCGGATATCCTCGCACACGCATTTCCTTGTCTGTGGCTAATACGCGGATCTTTGCGTTTCAGTTATCTAACCCGTAATTCATGGCCCGAGGTTCATGACCGAGTATTATCGTACGCGAATCTTCTCATCTGCGGTTCATACGCGAATCTTTGAGGTTTGGTTTTCGTACGCGATTTTTGTGACTTCGGATCTATGCGCAAATATTGTCGTACGCGAATCCCTTCGTTTACGGTCCGTATGCGTATCTACGAGGTTCGGTTTTCGTTGCGAATTCTGTGAGCCCAGATCCATGCGCAAGTAGAGTCGTACGTGAACCTCCCTGGAGCCTTATTATAGGTGTTGAGTCGAGTCGTGACAGTCGAGTCGAGTGGGTTCGATGACGGTCAGAGGAATACTTCGCAAAATTCAGGGATTTCCAGTTTGAAATAATACCTGCGAAACAATATTAGCTAGCATTGCTATAAGTCAATCAACTCCTTCGAATTACTTGTAATGCCTCCACTCTGTTTGAACGAATGAATTCAACACTGCATTTCTGTGCCTAGAAGAGGATGTTTGTGAATCATGTGATATCAGTATTTTGTCGATCAGTCAGTTTGGTCCGTTATGAGTAGAAGATGCGTGTTTGCGTGAAAATCTGTATCCCGAGTTTTCATTATCTTCTTGTAATTAATAAAAAACCGAGTATGGCGACGAGTTTGTGAACAGTCCGAGCAATAGTTGGTCCAATAAGTATTCATTCAAGTTATTGCCGACTTCGGTATATTGGGAAGTCGCCAGCAAAATTACGCTGCAGACAGCAGCTGGTATTCAGCAAAAATTCCCAAGTCTTCTGAAAAAATATTGGATGAGGTGAGCATGACTAGATGAAGTTTCTCAGAGTGAAATTCTGCTTCTTAGATTTTACAAAATATCATGTCAGGCTGTGCAATGAGGCACGAGATATGCAATCTGCAGCTCCCTCGCGTGCCTCGTTGCGTAGCCTGACTCATTCTCGTACGCGGAGGCGAGAGCCCGTCGAACCACACCCAGGAGGGAGCATTGAGCCCCCCGTTCACGCAAAGCCTTTTTTGCAGGCTTGCTCGAAAATTTTTGGCACCCAACACCTGGGGATTCTTCGCATACGAGATTACACAGCCACACAAAAATAAGAGGAAGTTCTGACCTAACTTGCAGACTACGATACCCTCACATATTTTGAGTCGCTGAATCCGAATCCGGGGTCAGTTTGGTCCCAGCACAACGAGATTCTGAGGAAAAAACTTGAAATACCATGATTTTACGAGATTGCTCGGAGATGGTAATAAGACCATACTCACTCTTCATTTTTACACTATGTGGATGTTTTCGGGGTCGCTGAATCCGAGTTAGGTGTCAGTTTGGTCCCAGCACGCACGCAATATCATGAAAGTGGAAAAGACAAGTCCACCATTAGTTGTACGTGATTATCCGATATTTTCCACTTTCATGATATTGCGTGCGTGCTGGGACCAAACTGACACCGTATTCGGTTTCAGCGACCCCGAAAACATTCACATAGCGTGAAAATGAAGAGTGAGTATGGTCTGATTACCATCCCCGAGCAATCTCGTAGAATCATGGTATTTTGAGGTTTTGTCAAAATTTCGATGTGCTGGGACCAAACCGACCCCGGATTTGGATTCAGCGGCCCAGAATACGTGGAGGTATCATAATCTGCGAGTTACAGTTGCGTGCAAAAGTTTCGGGCCACACTATTTTCTCTGGATAAACTTGCTATAATCTAGAGTAGGGAAAGATAGACTGTCATATTTCAAACACTA